>ML406251.1:0-46200 GCA_005239525.1 Nicotiana knightiana
TCTTGCTCTTCCGAGCTCATGACATCCTTATTAACACCGAACTGCAATCTCGATTCTTACTCCTAGTTACATACTACTTACCGCACCTGACATGCCAATATGAGGTAACGCAAGAATTCCATCATAAATTCTGAACCACCAATAGGGTGAACACTTCATCATATAGAAACCTTTTACTTAACTAAATTCAAGAGTATCATCTCAACATACGAGTTAATTCTCACAACCACCCAGCATGCAAATCCTTAAGTAGTAGTCTATACCACCGTAACCTTTCCGGGATCCGCCTACACCTGACAGGCCATAGCACTCAAATGCTCCCACATGAAATCCATTACGATGGCCGACAAGCCCCGCACATACCGGCACAAACCACATTCATAACTTAATCACGCCGAAGGAACTGATCACTGCCGTAAATTTGCCATTTCAACCATGGCTAATCAATCTATTTTCTTTTAATCATCTTCAATTGCTTCAGGAATAATAGAAACTTCCTTCAACTCATAGCAAACTCAACCTTCACTCATCCCGAGTNTGAAGTTTATTTCTCTCACTCCTCCAGTACTATCCTGCATGCTGAAACACATCATAGAACTTTCCAACCATCTTCATTTTTCTCAGAAATTACTCTGCAAAAGCTCTATTCTCGATCCTACCGCTGTCTGGAACCCTTAAACGCCGCATTCTTAACTTTTTGAACTCACTAGAACCGATATTGAGAGTCACCCACTCTTACTGGCACCGAATACAATCAACTCCAAGGATCTTCTAGCATATGAATACCCTTTCCCTTGAAGTACGTGACTGAGTCACTATCCTTACAACTAGCCCATGCCTTAAGCATAAATTCTGAATCTTCCAAAGCCTAACCCTGATCCGACAGGGCCAACTTTTTCACACATTCATCAAATTCCACGCACAATAACCATTTTACTCCTTTCCCCTTAGCTGTATTAACCATATGATAACACGATCCTGCAACCCAACTGTAGATGGTGGGACTCCCCCACTTAGCCTGACTCTACTCCTTGCACCACTCTAGACCCTGCTGAGATCCTTTCTCCTTTGATAACGCGATCTTGCTCCATCAATCCGTCCAAATTCTTCCAAATTCTGTTGCTAGCACTCCCTAAATACTCAAATTATCTAGCATCATTCACACATTTCACCTCCTACTGAATAGACTCTAGAACCCCTCACTGAGATCTTCCAACCATGCTACCGCTACCCTATTCGGAAGGGAGGACCCACCTGTGGAAATCACCCGCGGACACCTTCCAACGACGCTAAAATGCACACTCTCTATGACTTCAATACCCCATCCTTCCCCCTGCCTCATATACCAACTTTACTAGTCCGTCCGCTCCTTATGGACATCCATTAGATGCGCGACAATATCTTTAAATTCCAGGCTATGCTGCCACTCCCCCACTTTGCGACTGCTCGATCCGCTTCTTACACCTGGCCTTCTAGAAATGGAACCACCGCCTAGCCTTACTTCAGGATCAATCTCTGCCAACTGCATTCTTCAATACTTCTTCTCGATACTCTGACCCCGCGCAACCGAAGAAACCATAGCACCGACAAACTTAACACATTCCATTCGATCAATGACGACGACTTCACGTCACAGGTGCATATACTACCTCACTTGAAGACACCAAGCCTTACTACTTTATTAACCCCAACCGGACCATTCATAACCCAAATGCCTTTCCTCTACCGGAACTAAAATACTGAAATCTCGAAATCACACTCTGAGAAGACCTCCCTTCAAACCATTCATCACCCCCAACATACGGGCAAGCATTCTATCATCATATCGACATCGTGCGATAACCAATCGTAAACATCATCACCACCTGAGCATAACCTCAATGCTCTCAGAAACACAGCTACTGAGCTGAAACAACATATTATCCTTCCACAAGGCAACGACAATAGCCTCAATGAACACGGTAGGCATGTAGGGGTAGTAAAGCAATAATATATAAGGAACTGAAATCCAAATAAATACCGGAAATAAAAAAATAATTACTACTTCCTTATTTTCCCCTGAATATTTTAAATAAACAATTTCCTCTTTGTTTCCCCCCCAAATAACCTTGTCACTTTTCAAAATCCATGAAAAACATTTAACAATTTAGCAAGCGCATACACGATAAGGACAACCGGCCTGAGCCGTCATAATAACCAACTCTGTGCACTGCCGAGGATCGAATGTCCCGTACCAAAAGTGTACCTCTCAATAAAATACTCATGTCTATGCACTGCCGAGGATCGAACGGCCCGTACCAAAAGTGTACCTCTCAATAAAATACTCATGTCTATGCACTGCCGAGGATCGAACGGCCCGTACCAAAAGTGCATTTCTCAATATAATAATCATCTCTGTGCACTGCCGAGGATTGAATGGCCCGTCCCATAGGTGCACCTCTCAATATAATAATCATGTCTATACACTGCCGATGATCGAACGGCCCGCACCAAAAGTGCATTTTAAATCCGCTGTGGCGTACGGCCCGCTCCCATGAGAGTGGGGGAAATAACACTCCGCTCGCGGAATGTATATTGCGAAGCGGTCACATGCAAACATGCACAATCAACAATCCACCCTGAATACATCGGGAAGACAACTACTCAAGTAAATGTCGGATTTCTCTTTTAAAAACCACAAAATATTATTTAAATCCTTTTTCGAAATTACTTGCCAAGTTTTTTATAATATTTTATAATACAACCTTATCTGGAAATACAATTTCCCGCGAAGGAAATCAATTCTCTTTTTAGATGGTTTAGAAAAATAAACTCTACTCTTCCTTAGTCATTCAATTACAGTTTCAGTTATATTAGCAGTCTAACATCACAGACAAGATCACAGGTATAACAGGTAAGGCATGCTAGTGGGTCCTAGGCTACTCGGACATGGCATAATAGTAGCTACGCACGGACTCCCGTCACCTCGTGCATACGTAGCCCCCGCAGATAGTAACACATACTTAATTAGTTCATATAGGGGGACAATTCCCCCTCACGAAGTTAGAAAGGAGACTTACCTCGCTCTGAAATTCCATAACCGGCCTCCAAGCCCTTCTGACGACTCAAATCGTTGCACAATGCTCCGAAAACTATCCAAACAACGACAAACCAATGAAAATATACTCTATTATTCGCAACAATTCCAAATTATATAATTTCCCAACTCCGCTCAGTAAAATAACCAAAATGCCCTCGGGCCCACGTGCCCGAAATCTGAAATTTCTCGAAGATACATTCTACCCATAGCTTTACTAGTTCAATTATACAATTTACTCAAATATTCATGCTCAATTCGTGACTAGATTCCGATTTACCAAATTTTTAGGTTTCCTTCAACATTCCCCAATTTCCTACCAATTTCCATATCTAATTCATGCATATAATCTTGTATTTAACTTGAAAACGGGAGGAATTTACTTACCTAGACATTGCATGAAGAAATCCTCTCTTGAAGCTCTTCCAAAATCGACCAAGGCAAGGAACCATATCTAATTCATGCATATAATCTTGTATTTAACTTGAAAACGGGAGGAATTTACTTACCTAGACATTGCATGAAGAAATCCTCTCTTGAAGCTCTTCCAAAATCGACCAAAGCAAGGAAGAAATGAAGAAATGGCCACAAATTTCGCCTATAAACTAATCTGCTCAGGCCCAGGCTACTCTCTGCGTTCCCATACCCACGAGCGCGTTCACAGAGCTTCCTTGAGCCAACACTCTGTGATCGTGGTCCTCTACCCACGTTCGCATAGGCCAAAGGGCCCCCAGGACCCCAGCTCCCTTTTCCTCTATGCGTTCACACACCAGACCTTGCGTTCATATAGGACAATCCAGCAGCCTTAACAAATCCTTCTATGCGATCGCCAACAACTACCTGCGATCGCACAAGACAAATCCAAGCAGCCTCCAAATCCTTCTATGCGATCGCACACCCACTCACGCGATCGCATAGAGTAAATACCTGCTGCACTCACACCCGAAAACCAGCAACCCTGTCAAGGCAAAATTCAACCCGTTGAGCATCCGAAACACACCCGAGGCCCCCGAGACCTCAACCAAAACTACCAACCAGACCCAATACCTCATTCGAACTTAGTTGAGCCTCAGAATCACATCAAACAACGCCAAAATCACGAATCGCAGCCCGATTCAAGCTTAATGAACTTAGAACTTTCAAACTTCCACATTCGATGCCGAAACCTATCAAATCACGTCTGATTGACCTCAAATTTTGCATATTCGACATTACAGACCTGCTCCAACTTCCAGAATCGCATTCCGACCCCGATATCAAAATTTTCTCTTCCGGTCGGATTTCTCAAAAACCTTCAAAATTTCTATCTTTAGCCAAATTACTCCAAAATGACCTACGGACATCCAAATTCACTTCGATCGCGCTCCCAACTCCAGAATCACCATACGAAGCTATTCCCAGACTCGGAATCCCAAACGGACATCAACATCACTGAAATGCACTTCAGGCCAAACTGAGGAAATTTCTTCAAAAATGCTGACTTCCACAATATGCATCGAAACGCTCCCGGGTTATCCAAAATCCGATCCGGACATACGCCCAAGTCCAAAATCATCGTACGAACCTACAACTATCTTCAAAACCCGATTCGGAGGTCGTTTACTCAAAATTCCAATTTTAGTTGATTCTTCCAACTTAAGGCTTCTGAAATGAGAATTTTCTTTCCAAACCAACTCTAAATTTCCCGAAATTCAATTCCAACCACACCTACAAGTCATAATACCTGATATGGAGTTGCTCACGACTTCAAACCGCTGAACAACTTAAGGCTTCTGAAATGAGAATTTTCTTTACAAACAATGACATGAAAAATTTGACCAAATAATTTGTCAAATAGTTTCAAATTAATGAATGTAAACAAATGTGTTTACATTGAGAATACTCCAAGTTATCTAGTCATTATTTGAAATAGTAGAAAAGGCACATGAAGTATTTGAAATGTGTGGGTGTTTAGCTTATGCATGACAAAAGCTAATGTTAGACGCAATGTCTATATAACTTAGAAGAACTTTGATATGTTAGTTAGTAAATTCATTACTTGTTCAATCTTAGTGATGACTATTTGATGAAACTACAAATTTAAAGTTGTTCACGTGCCTTTCCAAAAAGGATGTATTCTTTCTTGAATATTTATGAAAGGGAGTCACCTGGAAGGTTGTGAATTTTCATGAAAAGATGTGTTTGTACGGTTTTGTATAAACATGACCGTTCATGAATGAACATATTAATATGTTGGTCTATAATGAGGTGAACCAACCGATGAACATGTCTAAATTCCATTGCAAGTTGGATTTGTTTCATGAACGAAGGTGCTATAATTTGCATATCATATAGACGTATGAATAAATAGCATACAAATGCTTGAAAATGGCGGAGTGATTGCAAAATGTGTTATTAAAAGGTTGTGGCCACAATTGATACCAATCACTCGAGTTGTTATTATAACATCCTATTGCTACATTAAGTGTAGTCAATAATTTGATATGCAATAGAAAGTTAAGACGTATTAGTCTACGACATAAGGAAGTTCGCATTGAACTATCATGACAATAAAATGAGTTTTGGGATATTTCAAATATATCCATGACTATTTGTTGCACTATAATAAGTATCTTGCGGTTATTAAGGGGTATAGTGATGCAAATTAGATTACCGGATCAACCTAAACTAAATCCACAAGTGGATATATTTTTACAATCAATGAAGGAGCAGTATCTTGGAAATTGTTCAAACAAACGTGCATTGCTGCTCTACAATGGAGGCTGAGTTTATATTGTTAAGCCGGTGAAGAAGATGAATGGCTCCTGAATTTCTTGAAGAAATTCCATCTTAGCTCAAAATATTGACACCTATATGCATACATTGCGATGGTCAAGCGGCAATAAGAAGGACCTGGAGCATTATATATAACAAAAAATCATGTCATATACGCCGAAAACATAAAATCGTTAGGCAATTACTCTTTATGGGAATTATCATAATTGACAATGTGAAGTTAAGCAATAATGTGTCGGATCCATTACAAAAGGCCTAACTGGAGAGGTAGTTGAAAGATCATCAAGGAGAATGGGACAATGGTCGAGGACAAGTCATTATGTCGGTAACTCTACCTAGAAGACTGGAAATCCTAATATCTGGGTTCAAGGAGCTCAACCAAAGTCATTAATGACGGTTCAACTGTAACGACCCGACCACTCGTTTTGCCTTCTAGAACCTCGTTCCCCTAAATAAGACTCCATGTATTTGCTTTTACTATTTTATGACTCGTGGGGATGGTTAGTTCGGGATTTTGAAGGGTTTGGGTTGAAATCAGAACACTTGGTTCCTTAAGGTTGGCTTAAAAGGCAAAGTTTGACATCAGCTAACATTTTGAGTAAACGACCTCAGAATCATAATTTGATGGTTCCAATAGGTTCGTATGATGATTTTAGACTTGGGTGTATGTTCGGATCAGGTTTTGGATGATCCGGGAGCGTTTCGACGCCTAATATCAAAAATTGGTTCTTAAAGGCTTTAAAAGTCCTTTAAATTTGGTTTGGAACAGGTTTTGGTGATATCAAGGCCCAAATGAAATTCCAAGACCGGGAATAGTACCGTAATGTCATTTAAGACTTGCTCCTAAAATTTGGCGTCATTCTGAGTAGTTTAAGTACGTTTCAGCGCATTGGAAGTAAATTGAAGAACTTGAAGTTCTTAAGTTTGATTCAATTGGTTTTAGGGTGCGATTCTTAGTTTTAATGATGTTTCGGGCGTTTCGAGAGTTCGAGCGAGTTAGTTTTATGATTCCAAACTTGTTGGTATGTTTGGACGGGACCTCGGGGGCCCCGGGTGCCATTTGGACAATGCGCGAGTTGAGTTTGAAACTCAATAGGGCTGCTGATGCACCAGATCTGGTGTGACCGCACCTGCGAGCCTTTGGTCGCAGGTGTGAGCCAAGCCCCGCAGGTGCGGCCCAAGGAGGGCAGCCCAGGTTCCGCATGCGGCCCCTTTTTCCCACAAGCGGGACCGCACAAGCGGAAGCCGTCGCACAAGCGACCCCAGTCGGCCAAGTCCACTCTGCAGAAGCGGGACCGCAGATGTGGCCAATGCACTGCAGGTGCAAAAATCGCTAGGGCAGTGGGGTTTATTTAATACGGAACTTAAGCCATTTTCACTCATTTTCTTGCACTCTTTAGGCGGTTATTGGAGCTTCTTAAGAGGGACTTCCTCCTAGCTTTTGAAGGTAAGTAATTTCTACCTATTGTGAGTTTAATACATAGATTATAGGTAGATTTCAACATGAAAATTGGTAGAAATTATGGGTTTAGATAAAAAACCTAGGTTTTGACAAAAATGAGATTTTACCACGAAATTGACATGAACCTTAGTGAAAATCATATACTTATGTTCCTTAGCTTCCTCCGAAAATTTCCGGAATCCGGGCACGTGGGCTTGGGGGTGAATTTTAGGAATCTTGCAATTTGGGTTGGAAAATCATTTTAATAGTGGAAATATGAACTTTTGACCATAGATTAATTAATTTATATAATATTTGACTAGTTCCGAGTCATTGGGTACCAAATTTGGAGGTTTGGGCGCATTCTTGAATTGGGAAGTAGGCTTGGAGACGAGGTAAGTCTCCTTTCTAACCTTGTCAGAGGGAAATATCCCCATAGGCAAATTAGACATTGTGTGTGACTATTTTTTGGGTCCACGTACGTACGAAGTGACGAGAGTCCGTGCGTAGCTACTATTTCTGTCAAGTACGTGTAGTGTAGGACCCCTATCATGCTATATTTGAAATAATTTCATTATTTACTTGTTAATTTAATTGCTTAAACAATCATTTTGTAAATTGTAAAAGAACTCCAAAAGGATAAGTTTTCACTTAATAGAGGTTATGAAAAGAACTCTTGACTGTTATGGAATAATTGTGTTATCTAAGTATTTCTATTGTGGAGCGGGCCGAACGCCTCAACAGACTAAATAGATGCATCTATGGTTCATTCCGTTCGACCCTCAGCAGTGCACATTTATATGTTATCGTATTGGTTCGGGCCGTACGACCTCGACATTATTTGCGCATGTTGATTCTTGGAAATAATAATTGTGTGGAAAGATATTTATCATCTATTATTGTTGAGTTAGTACATTCTCTTTAAACCATGCTTAATTATGATCTTGATTTATTATCATTAACCTTAGTAAGTGTCAAGTCGACCCCTCGTCACTACTTCTTCGAGGTTAGACTGGATACTTACTGGGTGCATATTATTTTATGTACTCACTCTACACTTTTGCACTTAACTGTGCAGGATCTGAGGCAGGTGCATCTTGATACGCATTCGGCATGCATCCCTGACTTGATTTGAGATTCCACGGTGAGTTGCCCCTTCTGAGTCGTCCAGCAGCATCCTAGAGTTTTTCTTTTATTTTTGGTTTCTGTCGTATCTTTTTCAGACAGTAGGATAGACATTCTTTTGTATAATCTACTAAGTTGCGTATACACTTGTGACACTATATATTGGCATGTATTAGTAGACTTATGGCTTTTGGGTTTTATCCATTTGATTATGATTGTTTCTACCAGATTTACCTATTAACTAAAATGGGTCCCACGTTATATCTTCTAAATTAAGGAAAAATCACCATACGGATAATTAGAAAAATAAGTCAGTTGTTGTTGGCTTGTCTAGCAACGGTGTTGGACGTCACCATACGGATAATTTGGAGGTTTGGGCGCATTCTTGAATTGGGAAGTAGGCTTGGAGACGAGGTAAGTCTCCTTTCTAACCTTGTAAGAGGGAAATATCCCAATAGGCAAATTAAACATTGTGTGTGACTATTTTTTGGGTCCACGTACGTACGAAGTGACGAGAGTCCGTGTGTAGCTACTATTTCTGTCAAGTACGTGTAGTGTAGGACCCCTATCATGATATATTTGAAATAATTTCATTATTTACTTGTTAATTTAATTGCTTAAACAATCATTCTGTAAATTGTAAAAGAACTCCGAAAGGATAAGTTTTCACTTAATAGAGGTTATGAAAAGAACTCTTGACTGTTATGGAATAATTGTATTATCTAAGTATTTATATTGTGGAGCGGGCCGAACGCCTCAACAGATTAAATAGATGCATCTATGGTTCATTCTGTTCGACCCTCGGCAGTACACATTTAAATGTTATCGTGTTGGTTCGGGCCGTACGACCTCGGCATTATTTGCGCATGTTGATTCTTGGAAATAATAATTGTGTGGAAAGATATTTATCATCTATTATTGTTGAGTTAGTACATTATTTTTAAACCATGCTTAATTATGATCTTGATTTATTATCATTAACCTTAGTAAGTGTCAAGTCGACCCCTCGTCACTACTTCTTCGAGGTTAGACTGGATACTTACTGGGTGCATATTATTTTATGTACTCACTCTACACTTTTGCACTTAACTGTGCAGGATCTGAGGCAGGTGCATCTTGATAAGCATTCGGCTTGCATCCCTGACTTGATTTGAGATTCCACGGTGAGTTGCCCCTTCTGAGTCGTCCAGCAGCATCCTAGAGTTTTTCTTTTATTTTTGGTTTCTGTCGTATCTTTTTCAGACAGTAGGATAGACATTCTTTTGTATAATCTACTAAGTTGCGTATACACTTGTGACACTATATATTGGCATGTATTAGTAGACTTATGGCTTTTGGGTTTTATCCATTTGATTATGATTGTTTCTACCAGATTTACCTATTAACTAAAATGGGTCCCACGTTATATCTTCTAAATTAAGGAAAAATCACTATACGGATAATTAGAAAAAATAAGTCAGCTTTTGTTGGCTTGTCTAGCAACGGTGTTGGACGTCATCACGGACTTATATGAAATTGGGTCGTGACAACATGGTATCAGAGCTCTAGGCTCACGTAGGTCTCACAAGTTATGGGCAGGTCTAATAGAGTCTTATTGATCGATGTAGACACGTCCGTACTTATCTTCGAGAGGCTATTGGATTTTGGGAAGCTACTCTTTATTCATCCCCTATCATGCAGTTGATGGTATACTAAGTTCTTTTTTCTATTCTCTCACATAAACGTTCCCGACCCGGGAGGAGCTGTCCCCCCGTGGCTAGAAGTTGAGGTAGAGGCTGGGGGAGGGCACCAGCCCGAGGTAGGGGGCAAGGACATCCCAGAGTTGCCCCAGTCGCGCTGCTAGCGGAGCTAGTGGAGGATCCCATAGTTTAGGAGCAAGGTGAGGTGCCCGCAGCATAGCCAGCCCCGGTCGACTTCATGAAAACACCAGGTTTCCAGGAGGTCATGGGCCGTATGCTACTGTTCATGGACTCCAAGACTCAGGCTGGTTTACTTCTAACAGACCCGACCATATCCTAGGCGGGAGAGGGAGCATAGACCCCTAGCGCTCAGACTCCAGGCCATGCAGCCGATGTATATCATACTCCAGGAACTCTTCCTTTGGCTGGAGCCCAACCAGTAGCAGCAGTTGTGCCTGATCCTAGACTAGCTGCGGCTAGCGAGCCGCAGAAGCTTTTGGACAGATGGACTAGGCTTTACCCTCAAGTCTTTGGGGGTGAGCAACATGAGGATCCTCAGGACTTCATTGACAGGTGCAAGGACAGACTGCACAACATACATATATTAGAGTCTCACGGGGTGGATTTCACTACTTTTCAGTTGGAGGACAGCGTATGTAGGTGGTGGCAGTCTTATCTTCTTGGTAGACCAGCAGATTCTCCTCCCATGAATTGGGACCAATTCACTCTACTATTCTTGGAGAGGTATCTTTCACCCTCTCAGAAGGAAGAACTATAGTTTCAATTTGAGCAGCTTCAGCAGGGCCAGATATCCCTGACCGATTATGAGGCGAGATTCTCTGAGATGCCTCGACATGCACTTATGATACTCCCTACTGAGGAGGAGCGAGTGCAAAGGTTTGTTGCAGGACTACACTCAGGTATTCAGGCTACCATTGCTCGAGAGGTGAAGATGAGGACTCCCTATCAATTGGTAGTAGGGATTACTCGCAGGATTGGTGGTTACTGTCAGAGAGGTAGAGAGAAGATGCAACGGGACAAGAGGTTCCATTTTTTTGGATAGTTCAGAGCCCCTCCAGCTGGGGTAGAGGTCATCATGGGAGGGGCCAGCCCAGCAGGACCCCATATTCAGCACCACCACCTCCTCGAGATGCTCTAGTGAGGCCCTATTTCAGTGCGATGTGGGAGAGTTCATGCTGCCCTCCAGCTATCCAGGGTTTTTCCAGCGGGTATTCTGGTCATCAGGGTTCTTCCAGTGCTTACTTCAGCACCATGCCAGAGAGTTCATATTGTCCCCTAGCTATTCAGAGTCCTTCCGATGGGTTTTCAGGTCATCAAGGATAGACGTTAGGGCAGCAGGTCACCACACCAAGAGGTTGTTTTGAGTGCGGGGATCTTAGTCATGTGCAGAGATATTACCCCAGGCTTTGGGGCAAGGCAGTACAACAGGGTCATCATCATATGATGTCAGCACTAGCCGCCCGACCACCCAACGGTGGGGAACATGTGGGTAGGGGTCGTCCTAAAGTTGGAGGTCAGGCAGGGGGAGGTCAGCCAACTATTTTTCAACCAGGTGGAGGCCAGCCAGCCTGTGCTCCAACCAGATTCTATGCTTTTTTGGCCAGACCAGATGTAGTGGCCTAAGATAGCGTGATCATAGGTACTATTTCTATCTGCCTTAGGGATGCTTTGGTATTATTTGATCTAGGGTCTACCTATTCATACATATCATCTCTGTTTGCTCTTTTTTTGGATATTCCCCGTGAGTCCTTGGGAACTCCTGTTTATGTGTCCAATCTTGTGGGCGATTCTGTGGTTGTGGATCGGACATATCGGTCTTGTGTGGTCACCTTCTGTGGTTACGAGACTAGAGAGGATATTCTGGAACTTGATATGACCAATTTTAAGATCATCCTGGGCATGGACTGGTTATCCCCATATCACACCATCCTTGATTGTCATGCCAAGACTATTACTTTAGTGATGCCAGAGTTGCCGAGATTAGAGTGGAAGGGTTCCTCTGTTAGTATAGCTAGTCGGGTTATCTCTTTTCTGAAGGCTCGACATATGGTCGAGAAGGGTTGTTTGGCTTATCTAGACTTTGTTTGGGATACCACCGCAGAGTCTTCGATGATTGGTTCAATGACAGTAGTCCGGGAGTTCACCGATGTGTTTCCTTATAACCTTCCAAGCATGCCACCAGATTGCGACATTGATTTCTGTATTGATTTGGCTCCAGGTACGCAACCTATATCTATCACACCATACCGTATGGCTTCGAAATAGTTGAAGGAGTTGAAGGAGCAGCTTGAGGAGTTGTTAGCAAAGGGTTTTGTCAGACTAAGTGTATCACCTTAGGGTGCACCAGTTTTATTTGTGAAGAAGAATGATGGAACTATGCGGATGTGCATTGATTACCTCCAGTTGAACAAAGTTACCATCAAGAACAAGTACCCATTACTGCATATCGATGATTTTTTTGACCAGTTGTAGGGTACTAGGGTGTTCTCTAAGATCGACTTGAGGTCAGGGTACCATTATGAGTTTCTGGTGATGTCTTTCGACTTGACTAATGCCCCTTCGGCGTTTATGCATTTGATGAATAGGGTGTTCAAGCCTTATGTTTATGCCTTTGTTATTGTCTTCATTGATGACATCTTGATTTACTCACATAGCCTGGGGGAGCACGAGCATCATTTTAGAATAGTGCTTCAAACATTGTGAGAACAGAAGTTGTATGCTAAGTTCTCCAAGTGTGAGTTTTGGCTAGATTTCGTGGCATTCGTGGGGCATGTTATATCAGGCGAATGTATTAAGGTGGATCCCAAGAAGATTGAGGCAATTCAAAGTTGGACTCATCCCACTTCGGTAACTGAGGTCTGAAGTTTTCTGGGGTTAGCAGGTTATTATCGCTAGTTTGTGCAGGGATTTCATCCATTGCAACACCTTTGACTAGATTGACCCAGATGAGTGCTCCGTTTCATTGGTCTTATGATTGTGAGGCAAGCTTTCAGAAGCTCAAGACAACTCTGACCACAACACCAACTTTTGTGTTGCCTTCCGATTCGGGGATGTATATAGTTTATTGCGACGCATCTCGCGTTGGCTTGGGTTCTGTATTGATGCAGGAGGGACGAGTTATTGCATATGCTTCACTTCAGCTGGAAATTCATGAGATGAATTACCATGTGCACGATTTGGAGTTAGCTACGATTATTCATGCTCTTAAGATATGGAGGCACTATCTGTATGGGGTGTCATGTGAGGTTTATACGGATTATTGCAGCTTGATGCATTTGTTCAAGCAAAGGGATATCAATTTGAGGCAGCGTAGATGGCTTGAGGTACTGAAGGATTATGATATCACCATTCTTTATCACCCGGGCAAGGAAAATGTGGTCGAGGATGCCTTCAATAGGAAGGTAGAGAGTATGGGTAGTTTGGCATTCATTTCAGCTGAGGAGAGGCCACTCGCTTTGTACATTCAGTCCTTGGCTAACATACTTGTGAGGATGGATATTTCAGAGCCCAGTCGAGTTCTTGCATGTGTTGTTGCCCAGTCTTCACTATTGGAGCAGATCATGGCTCGACAGTTTGATGATCTGCACTTGGCAGTTCTTAGAGAGACGGTACTACTGGGTAGTGCCAAGGAGGTTTCTATTGGCGAGGATGGTGTCCTGCTACTCCAGGGTCGTCTATGTGTTCCTAATGTCGAGTGCTTGGGGGAGAGGATTCTAGAGGAGGTACATAGTTCTCGGTATTCCATACACCCAGGTGCTACGAAGATGTATCGTGCCCTGAGACAGCGTTATTGGTGGAGGGAAATGAAGAAAGACATAGATGAGTATGTATCCATCTGCCTAAATTGCCAGCAGGTTAAGTATGAGCACCAGAGGCTAGGTGGTTTACTCCACCAGATAACTATACCAGAGTGAAAGTGGGAATGCATTACTATGGACTTCGTAGTTGGTTTTCCACGGACCTCACGGAAGTTCAATGCATTTTGGGTCATTGTAGACAGGTTGACCAAGTCGGCACACTTCATTCCAGTTTCCACTACTTATACTATAGAGAGGTTGGCCCAGATTTACATTTGGAAGATAGTTCGGTTGCACAATGTGCCTGTTTCCATCATATCAGATAGAGGCTGTCAGTTCACTTCGAATTTCTGGAGAGCCGTACAGAGTGAGTTGGGGACTCGTGTGGTGTTCAACACAACATTTCATCCATATACCGACGGGCAGTCAAAGCGGACAATTCAGATCTTGGAGGACATGCTCAGAGCATATGTGATTGACTTTGAAGGGCGGTGGGATCAGTCCTTGCCTTTGGCCAAGTTTGCTTACAACAATAGTTATCAGTCCAGCATTGAGATGGCTCCATTTGAGGCTTTGAATGGTCGGCGATGTCATTCTCCCATCGGGTGGTTTGAGCCCGGCGAGGCTAAGTTGTATGGTAAAGGATGCCTTGGAAAAGGTAAAGTTGATTCAGGAGCGACTTCGCAAACCACAGTCCAGATAGAAGAGTTAAGCGGATCAGAAGGCGCGTGATGTATCATTTATGGTAGGCGAGAAGGTTCTCTTGAAAGTCTCGCCGATGAAGGGTATTATGAGATTCGTGAAGAGGGGCAAGCTGAGCCTCAAATTTATAGGCCCATTTGAGGTGTTGAGGCTAGTTGAGGAGGTTGCTTATGAGCTTGCTTTACCTCCTAGCCTATCAGGGGTTCATCTTGTTTTTCACGTGTCTATGCTCCGGATGTATCATCCCGACTTGTCGAATGTATTGGAATTCAGAACTATCCAACTAGATGAGAGCTTGGGCTACGAGGAGGAGCCAGTTGCTATTGTTACTAGACAGGATCGACAGTTAACGTCTAAGAGGATTTCCGTGGTGAAGGTCCAGTGGAAGGGCCAACCAGTCGAGGAGGCGACTTGGGAGTCCGAGGAAGACATGCGAAGTAGATATCCTCACTTGTTTAGCACTCCAGGTATGATGCTAGACCAGTTCGAGGACAAACGTTTGTTTAAGATGTGGAGAATGTAACTATTCGACTGGTAGTTTTGCCTTCTAGAACCCCGTTCCCCTAAATAAGACTCCATGTATGTGCTTTTACTGTTTTATGACTCGCAGGGATGGTTAGTTCGGGATTTGGAAGGGTTCGATTTGAAATCGGAACACTTGGTTCCTTAAGGTTGTCTTAAAAGGCAAGTTTGACTTCGATAAACATTTTGAGTAAAAAACCTCAGAATCGAGATTTGACGATTCTGATAGGTCGTATCATGATTTTGGACTTAGGCGTATGTTTGGATCGGGTTTTGGATGACCCGAGAGAGTTTCGTCGCCTAATATTAAAAGTTTGTTCTTGAAGGCTTTAAAAGTTCTTTAAATTTGGTTTGGAACGGGTTTTGGTGATATCGAGGTCCAAATGGAATTCTGAGACCGGGAATAGTTCCGTAACGTCATTTAAGACTTGCTCGTAAATTTGGAGTCATTCCAAGTACTTTAAGTACGTTTCGGCGCATTGGAAGTAAATTAAAGAACTGGAAGTTCTTAAGTTTGATTAAATTTGTTTCGGGGTGCGATTCTTAGTTTTAATGTTGTTTCGGGAGTTCTGAGAGTTCGAGCGAGTCTGTTTTATGATTCCAAACTTATTGATATGTTTGGACGGGGCCTCGGGGGCCCCGGGTGCCATTCGGACAATGCGCGAGTTGAGTTTGAAACTCAACAGGGCTGATGGTGCACCAGATCTGGTGTGCCCGCACCCGCACCCGCAAGCCTTTGGTCGTAGGTGCGAACCAAACCTGAAGGTGCGGCCCAAGGATGGAAGCCCAGATCGCAGAAGCGGAAGCTGACCAAGTCCACTCTGCAGAAGCGGACCTCTGGTTCCTAGATGCAGCCAATGCACCGCAAATGGGAAAATCGCTGGGGCAGTGAGGTTCATTTAATACGGGACTTAAGCCATTTTCACTCATTTTCTCTCACTCTTTGGGCAATTATTAGAGATTTTTGAGAGGGATTTCCACCAAGGTTTTGGAGGTAAGTAATTTCTACCTATTGTGAGTTTAGTACCTAGATTATGGGTAGATTTGAACATGAAAATTGTTAGAAATCATGGGTTTAGATGTAAAACCTAGGGTTTGACAAAAATGAGATTTTACCTCGAAATTGACCATGAAACTTAGTGAAAATCATATATTTATGTTCCTTCGGTCATGGGTAACAATTTCCTTCAAACATTTTCAGAATTCGGGCACGTGGGCTCGGGGGTGAACTTTAGGAATCTTGCAATTTGGGATGGGAAATCATCTTAATAGTGGAAATATGAAATTTTGAGCATAGATTAATTAATTTATATAATGTTTGACTAAATCCGAGTCATTGGGCACCAAAGTTGGAGGTTTCGGTGCATTCTTGAATTGGGACGTAGGCTTGGAGACGAGGTAAGTCTCCTTTCTAGCCTTGTAAGAGGGAAATCTCCCCATAGGCAAATTAAACATTGTGCGTGACTATTTGTGGGGGCTACATATGTACGAAGTGACGAGAGTCCGTACGTATCTACTATTTCGGTCAAGTCCGGGTAGTGTAGGACCCCTATCATGCTATATTTGAAATAATTGCGACATTTACTTGTTAGTTTAATTGCTTAAATCATCATTCTTTAAATTTTAAAAGAACTCCAAAAGGATAAGTCTTCACTCAATTGAGGTTATGAAAAGAACTCTTGATTGTTATGGAATAATTATGTAATCTAACTGTTTCTATTGTGGAGTGGGCCGAACGCCTCGGCAGATTAAATAGATGCATCTATGGTTCGTGCCATTCGACCCTCGGCAGTGCACATTTAAATGTTATCGTGTTGGTTCGGGTCGTACGACCTCGGCATTATTTGCGCATGTTGATTCTTGGAAATAATAATTGTTTGAAAAGATATTTATCATCTCTTATTGTTGAGTTAATACATTCTTTGTAAACCATGCTTAATTATTATCTTGATTTATTATCATTAGCCGTAGTAAGTGTCAAGTCGACCCCCCGTTACTACTTCTTCGAGGTTAGACTCGATACTTACTGGGTAAATATTGTTTTATGTACTCACTCTACTCTTCTACACTTAACTGTGCAGGATCTGAGGCAGGTGCATCTGGATGCGCATGCAGTGCGCATCCCTAACTTGATTTGAGATTCCACGGTGAGCTTCCCCTTCTGAGCCATCCATCAGCATCCTGGAGTCTTCCTTTTATTTTTGGTTTCTGTCTAATCTTTTTCAGACAGTAGGATAGGCATTTTTTGTATAATCTACTAAATTTTCCATACACTTGTGACACTAGATCTTGACATTTATTAGTAGACTTATGGCTTTTGGGTTTTATCCATTTGATTATGATTTCTTCTACCAGCTTCACCTATTAACTAAAATGGGTCCCGCATTTTACCTTCTAAATTAAGGAAAAATCACCATAGTGCTGGACGCCATCACGGCCTAATATGAAATTGGGTCGTGACAACAACATTGTCAAACAAAATTTTTTTTGGTCCATTCTCGTGATGAGACAATGTTCAGTACCAAGGATAAAGCTTTAAGCTTTTTCAATGATTTCTAAGTTTGATACTGGGTATATCAAATAGTGTATCTATGGGATAACACGTTTGGGAATCACCTATGGTAAGTGTGAAGTGTAAACCGCTACAAGGAGAGTTCATTAAAGCCAATTCTCTATGCGCTTATGAAACCAGGCGGTGTTCATGGATAAAACGAGCACAACAATTAGAACCAAAGACAGTTAAGGGTTAATTTTGTGTCTTACGGTTGCCTAGGTATACACCAATTCTCGACAGTTCAAAGATATCAAATCTACCGATTGACCGAGTATATTCGACATATGTTCAGTACAGAAAGTTCAAAGAGAAACCTACTTATCCAGATGCGATTAATCCCTACTTGCGAATCACACAAATTTTCATGCATATTTTTATACATATGGCTATTCCCCATCCATGTGGGGGATTGTTGCGTTTTTTCTAAGGGTGTGAATGAGAAATGAAAGATGCACCTCTTGGATTGTACCTCTTCATTTCACCCTTTCATTATCTATAAATTTAGGGGCTTGGCCTCATTATGACATACAAAAAAAATCTAAAAATATCTCCTCTTCTCTCTATATTGTTGCACTGCTTTTCCAAACAAACATATAAGTGTCAAGTATATTTTTGCTCCGTTTGTTAAGTTTGCTGAAGTTCTTTAATTTCGATTTTCAGTATCACAGAATAGTTTTTTGTTCTATCCTAGGAGGATGTAATCCATAACCTAGGACAATAGTAAGGGGATTAAATTCCTTAAGGACACACAAGCAACTTGTGAGCTCGGAAATTATTTTCTGTTTATTTTTTATTGAAATAACGTTTCTTTACTTCTCCAATTTTCTGATTTTGAATATAGTAAGAATAACAGATAGAAAAATTGATGTGTAGGATGTACTGAGGCTCGATTAGATGATGAAGATAAAGCTTGTGCCTGATACTAAGCCCTTGATGATTGCTCTGGAGCAAGTGAAGAGCTCCCTTTGACTGATTTAAATAGATTTTTGACACGATTTTGCCTCGTCATCTCTACATACATGATTTAAAAAGTATAGAAAGTAAACAACTAGCAAACAATGAGCTGAATGAAATAGCAAATAAGATCATTTTTTCACACCTAAACTTCAACACAAACTAACTGAAATTATATTAATGAAAGAAAATAGCTAGATAAAATTATAGGCAATAAAAAAACCCATAGAAGTTGAAAATTCATTCAAAACCAAGTCAAGAATACATAGGTCATAGGGCAATGACTCTTAAAATATGTTCATCTTACCCATCTCATTTTTAATATCACAATCACTTAATAATTCATGAGCTTCATCCCCCTAGATAAAGTTAGATCATTAACATCATCGAAGAGTTGATCCAAGTTTTGCGCAGGGAATAGCTCATTATCAGGAACCTCATTATCTCCTTCTTCTCTTGTATCATATAAGTCTCTTGGTTTCTAGTGAACAACAGTACTATATCCTTTATTCACCTCATCATCCACATAATATACCATATAAGCATGTGAAGCTTAATGTATAGATCATTCTCTTTGCGCTCACCAAGATGAATTAAATGTGAAAAATTAATAAAAGGAAATCCCCATACGTCCTTTCTAAAGCCCATATTTCTAGTTGTGTCAACCTATTTACATTTGAATAATGTAACTTATCGATCATCCTAGTTAAGCTCAATGATATCTTCTAATTTGACATGATAAGGCAAATCTGCTTGCCTCAAGTTACCATCAGCACCACTAGCAATACACGATGTAGACAAAGTCAAAAGAACTCCACTATTTTGAGTTCTACCCCTGTGCTTGCTTTAGTGTTTGAAATTTGAACCTATTAATACTAAATATTGTAAACCTTCTAGAATATGGTGCTGACCATCGGCTAGAAACTTTAAGTCATCTGACAAAGCATTGGAAATATTTGGATTCATAATCTGAAACAAAAATGTAAAATGTGTTAGACATTGTTTTATATTTGTAAAATGCTAATACACTTGTAACTAACTTTACGAGGAAACCAATCAACAAAGTCTTTATTAACTATTTTCTCTATGTCTGTACTTGTACGCTTTCAACACTTCCACCATCTCCGTACATAAGCTTTAAAGCCACTATATGATATGTTGATATATATATATATATATATATATATATATATATATATATATATATATATAAATCATATGCATAAATTCTACTATATTTAGTGTAGTTTTATACAAATTTGCCTTAATTACTTACTCAATGAACGACATGACTTGTGGACAATTTAGTAACACATATCAACGTACTTGGCGTGTGACACAGGTGTCAACTCAAATGTTTCAGCTCCTACTCCTTTAACAACTGGTGGGAAAATGCTAGATGAATTCTCTGAGCCTCTATCTTCAAGATAATCATTAACACAGCATGTCCTACTAATTCTTACTGGAACAAAAGTAAGAACCTCTTCAGCTATATAACCTTCTGGTTGTGACATGTTTCACACATATGACTTATAGTATAGTGTCCCAAGTACCTAAACAAAAGATCCTAGTTAGTTAATGGATACAATTTAATAATTATTTTTGAAAGAATAACATTTTATTAAGCAATAAGAAATTTTTTTACCTCTCTATAGGATACATCTACCAGCACTTGTTGTGGGCCCCCAAGTTTTGCTTCACCAGCTAGATGACAAGTCAAATGAACCATAACGATAAAGAACGTTGGAGGGAATAACATTTCTAAATAATTCAAGGTGAGAAAATGTCGAGACTGGATCCTTTCTAGGTCTATGAAACTTAAGCTTTCGGCATAGAGTTTTCGAAAGAAAGAACTCAACTCTATTAACACTACAGTCACTTTATCAGGTAAACTATTACACAGGAAATTCATAACAAGTACTACTTGAGTGTAACGACCCGGCCGGTCATTTTGTGTATTGTAGTCCTCTTCCCCGATTTATTGCTTATTATATATTCATTTGTGATTATGTGACTTATCGGGGTGGTTGGTTTGATTTTGGGAATATTTGGGTGTGAATTGGGACACTTAGTCCCAAGGTTAAGGTTTAGGTTGGAAGAGTTGACTTGAGTTTGACTTTTGTGTAGACAACTCCGGAATAGAATTTTGATGGTTCTGATAGATTTCTATGGTAATTTTAAACTTAGGCGTATGTCCGGATGTTGATTTGCGAGTCAGTATGTTGGTTTGATACTTTTTGACGAAAGTTGAAGGTTTGGAAAGCTAAGAGGTTTAACCAAGAGTGACTTTGTCAATATCGGGGTCGATTTTAATTACAAAAGTTAAAATAGTTTCATTGTGTTATTTAAGACTTATATGCAAAATTTAAGGTCACTCGGAATTGGTTTGGTATGATTCAACATTAGTTTTAGAAGTTGGAAGTTCATTAGTTCATTAGGCTTGAATTGGGTTATGATTTATGATATCGATATTGTTTGATGTGATTTGAAGCTTTGACTAAGTTCATATTGTGTTTTAGGACATGTTGGTATGTTTGGATGGGGGTCCCGGGGGCCTCAGGTGTGATTCAGATCAAGTTCGGATTCATTTTGGACTTAGAGGAGTTGCTAATTTCTGGCATTTGGTTTCCTCTTTCGCGATCACGTGGAAAGGGTCGTGATCGGGAAGAGTTATTTCTAGTAGGTGGGCCTTTGTTCAACTCTTTCACGAGATGAAGGAGGTGATCATGAAGCTTTGGGTGTTTGTTCAACGCGAATGCGAAGAAGGAAGGAGAGGCCTGAGGAAATGTATGCGGTTGTTTATCGCGATCGCGTGTTGTGGTCCACGATCGCATAGGTGTTGGTTACTGGGCATCGTGTTCGCGACTTGGTTATCGCATTCACGTAGAAGGAATTTTCTACTGGAGATTTTTGTTCTTCGCAATCGCGAGGGTCATTCTGCGATCGCGAAGGGTAATAACTAGGCAGAAGGTTTTAAATCTCATTTCATGGGTTAGAGCTATTATATCACATTTTGAGTAGTAGAGCTTGATTTTGGGTGATTTTGGAGGAGATTTTCACGTCTTGGATTGGGGTAAGTGTTTTTGACTCGGTTTTGTTCATTAATCATGATTCCATCCTTGTTTTTATTGTTTATTTTGTGATTTGAAGTAGAGAAATTGGGAATTTCGTAGAATCTTTTCTAAAATGAATAATGGGGATTTGAAGGTCGATTTGAGGTCGGAATTGGATGATTTAGGTATGGTTGGAATCTTAATCGAATGTGTGTTCAGAATTTTTGAATTTTGTCGGATTTTGAGGTGCGAGATTGGGGTTGACTTTTTGATTTTGGTTAAAGATCTTAGCTTTATCATTTGGAATCAATCTGTATGGTTATTTTCGATTATATTAAGTTGATTTGATTAGATTCGGATCGTCCGAAGGTCGATACGTGCGGGAAGGACTTGTTAGAGGAGTGATTTGGCTTGCTTGAGGTATGTATCTTATCTAAACTTGGTTGAAACACTATTTGGCTGATTTATTTGTGATAGCTACGATCAATGACTGGTGCATATGTATGGGGTTAAGCCCACATGTGCGCACCAATGTACAATTTCCATGCTCAGGATAGTGTTTAGGCAATGACATGCCTTAAAATGATTTCTAAGCTTCATGTTGAGATGTTTCTCCTATTTGTACCCCTCTGCAAGCTATTTGTACCATATTTGAGATTTTATTGAGGTTATTCTTCCTACTGAACCTGGTAAACTGCTATTTCTTGATGAAAATTGTATGTTCTGGCTGTGATAGCAAATATTGCAAATGCCTACACTATAGCATGTTACATATACCAGTCCACGAGTGTGAAGCTTGATAATTGATCATGTGCATGTATTCCCTCATATTTTATTTCTTTGTTTTATGAGCTGGACTAGTAGCCTGTGACCACGTCGGGCGAATTGTGTATATTGGCACATGAATTGTCTGTGCAGAACATGAGTTGTCTGTACCGATCCAGCTATTGATGTTATAAGCACGTGAGCCATCCGTGCAGTTTATTCTATTAGCACGTGATACACCCCCCTAGGGTCACGTTGTTTCTCCCTTATAGTATACATGCGATTATTGAGGAAAATTGACCAGTGGTTTAGTATGAATAAGAAAAGGTTGAAGAAAGTGTGGCCAATGTTTTTTTGGAATTGCATTTCATCTTTACTTGCTATATTCGTGTTTTGTTATCTGATTTATCTGCATATCATATTATATGTTGTACTAGTGACTGAACAGAGATTTTGAGTAATTTTACACACACACATATAGTCTTTTCAGTACCATATACATGGTCACATTATTGTTTTGTACTCATTGGATGTATGAAACTATACAGTTATAGCAGGTATCATTTATAATTCTTGCTTCTTTTTCCTCGCGGAGGTTAGTTATGGTACTCATTGAGTATTTTTTGTCAGTTGTACTCATACTACCAATGCACTTAATTGTGCAGATCCAGGTGTGGGGACCAGTTATCAACAATAGATTTGCTTGTTGGACCGAGATTCAAGAGGCGAGGTAGAACTGCATTCTTGGTTGCAGTTTTAGCTTGTCTTTTCTTATGTACTGCTGTTTCAGTTTGGACAGTATTGTATTTAGTTTTTTTAGAATTGTATTCAGATGTAGCGTTCATGACTTTGTATTTACCAATTTCTGGGGGATTTACCTTGTGTTAGCAGTATTTGGTTATATTAAAATTTCAGACTTATGTTATTTCTATAAGCTCCATTGTTCTGGTTCTTTATTGTTATGTTTCAACTTTCGTAGCTGGTGTGTTAGGCACCATCACAACGGATTGGAATTTTTGGTCGTGACAATGAGAATATCAAAATTATGACTCTTTATTGACTTGAGCTTCTGTTGTTTCAAGTCGACACATCCTAAAATGTTGCTCGCATATCCATTAGACATTTCGACATTCTTTAAAGTCTGCAAAAATAAATCTTTCTTATGTCCACATTTCTTTGTATTTAAAATAGTAAATAAAGATGGACAATAGCTTCCATTCTCATCTTCCGAAAGTTCTTTCCTTATGCCCATCTCTTAAAGATCCTTTGAGTTTTTATGTTACTACCTTTTAATTTTTCAGAATCATTGAGCAAAGTATATATTACATTCTCACACACATTCTTCTTTAAATGCATAACGTCAAGATTGCAACACAATAACTTAGATTCCCAACAAGGAAGATTAAAAAATACACTTCTATTTCTCCATTGTCTCGTTCTATCTTCACCGACAATTTTTCCTCTAGTTTGTTTATCTTTAGCATTTGATTCAAGTAATTTCCCAAAATTGACATTGATTCTCTTCATTTGTTTCAAGATGTTTGATCGTGATAATGCTAATGGTGGTTCCTGTTGCTCGATTTTCCTATTAAAACAAACGTGTAGCAATCTTAATCGATACCCGCTTTCAGGAAAACGAAGATGGCCCATGAAACACCATTTTCTACTATGCTTCAACCTGCAAGAGCCTCTAGCAAAGTTACACATGGGCTAAGCAAATTGAGTGTATGTTTTCCATCTAGATAAGGTACCAAGCTCAGAATAATCACTAATTGTCCATATTAAGGCTACTTGCATTTATTTTATTTATTGAAGAGTCTAATGTCTGCACTCCATTGTACCGCAATTCACTCGATTCTTGGATAAGAGGTTGTAAGTACACATCTACATCATTGAGCCTAACATTTATTTTCCTGAAATTATAATTGAATGAATGAAGTTGTTTCATGCACTCTCAAGGAGGAAAATTGTATGGAATAAGAATCACTAACCAAATACTATGATTTATTGTCTTTTCCCAAAAGGATTCAAACTAGCACTAGCTAGGCCTAGTCGTACATTTGAGGATCTACAACAAATTCAGGATGAAGCAAGTGTCACGATCCAAAAATCTCAGGTCGTGAGGGCACCAAACTCAACTCGCTAGGTAAGCCAACTAACAGAAAATACAACTCAACTAAAATTATAAGAGAATAGAGAATAGATAACTGAACGTTTACAAGTTTACCCAAGACCTGGTAGTACGAATCACGAGCTTCTAAGATTTGGAATTTAAAAATTGGTACAAAGAAATACACGTTCTGCTTGAAGATTACATAAACAGATTAGCAATAACCTAAGCTACCATGGACAAGTGGCAGCTATACCTAAACACAGGAACATCTTCCGAATCAGCATCCGACGTCACCAGCACCACGGCTACAAAAATCTGCACGCAATGTGCAGAAGTGAAATATCAGTGCAATTGACCCCATGTGCTAGTAAGTATTTTGTCTAACCCCGTCGAAGTAGTGACGAGGCTTTTAGTTGAACGATGATATTTGTTATAACCTGTAGATTAGACTAGAAGTATAGGAAGTTCAAAACATAATAGGCAAAGGTACCGTATAAAACTCTGTGAGACAATCAACAATTACTAGCAGGAATTACAGCAGAAGGTTTACAATCATTCCTGGTATAAGAAGTGTATCCAAGTAAGAATAATAAAGTAATAATTACGCAAGTACAACAATGGACAAGGATACACATGTGGGCAACAGTAAAAGACTAAGCGAAAAGCTCGTGAATAATAACAACAATTCGAAAACAATGAATATCAACCTCAATTAACTATCACATTAGAGGCCAAAGTACAAATAAAATAAATAAGACAGAAATACATGATTTTTTTACAAGTTGACAGGTAAGGGCACGAATGGCTAACATGGTGGAAGGCTTATACTAAAGTGCAACATAATAGATAAGTAGAAGATATGAGCAACACAACAACAATTGAAATAGAGATCAATGACAGAACAATTAGCAACAAGTCACATCAGATCTATAATTATGACAATAACAGTTCAAGGTAAAGTCACGAACGTATACATGGAAGATTGATATCAAACATAATGTATGTCCCTCATCCTCGCCTGCACGGAAACACCCATCGTGCCATGACCTCACGATAACACACAATCATAATAATATAAATTAAATGGTATAGCATCACCCTTCGTGCTTTAAACTCTTCCTCACATGATAATGAATATAAAATGATACGGCATCACCCTTCGTGCTTTACACTCTTTATTACCAAACATATGAATATCAATAAATTGGCAAGGTAGGAGGTATAAATAACATCGAGGAGAGTGTTCAACGAATATTCTAAACAAATTCTCAATTACTGCTTTACAAGCCAACAATGATTCAATGAACCTTCAAGGGCCATATAATTCAAGTACTTCCAAAAATCCCACAATTTATCAACAACATAAGTATGGAATCTAACATCTCAAAATATCGGCCATAGCAAGATATTAATGATTATGCATAGAGATGACTGAATTAGACGTATCAATGTATTTTAAGAATTCTATCAAATTTGATCAAGTTATATTAGGCTAAGTCTTGATTACTAACATTTTATACTACGTTCTTAATATCGGTAAATCAAGCGAGGCATGAAGCAAGGAAGTTATGTAATTCTACAAGACACAATTGTAGCACAATCTACCCCCGAGCATGATTAACCCTGGTACATACACATACGCTCGTCACCTCATATATGTATCACCCCCGCATGTAGCAAACAATGACAAATAGGAGGAAAAATTCTCTCAACAAAGCTAGCCAAAATACCTACCTCGATTCGGCTAACTCAACACTCAACTTAGCCTTTTCCTCTACAAATTCGCCTCCGCTAGACTAAATCTAGCCAATGACGACTTGAATATATCACATAATGCAAGATAAAACAATTTCAATTAATAAAGCGGTGGTTTTTATTCAATTTCTAAAAAGTCAACAAAAGTCAACACCCCGGTCCACTTGGTCCACACCCGAAATTCGGACCAAAACCCGATAACCCATTCACCCCCAGCCCAGATTTATAATTGGTTTTGGAATGCGACCTCAATTTGAGGTCTAAATACCCAATTTATCAAATCCCTAGTTTCTACCCCAAAACTCCCAGTTTCACCATGAAAACCTTAGATTGTTGGTTGAATCTTATGAAAAAGTAGTGAAAGATTGAAAGAAATTAGTTTAAGATCACTTACCAATGATTTAAGGAAGAAAAGTTAATTGGAAAATCGCCTCTTGTGGTTTAGGTTTTGAAAATTTGGGAAATAAATCAAAAATCCCGTCTAAGACATCTTTTGTTCAGCTGTAGGTATCGTATTTGCGAACAAAACTTCGCATTTGCAAATGAACAGTGTTTTCGTAATTGCCATAAATGGTTCACAATTGCGGATGAACAATGTTTTCACAATTGCCATAAAAGGTTCGCAATTGCAGATGAACAGTATTTTCGCAATTTCCATAAAAGGTTCGCAATTGCAGATGAGCAATGTTTTCGCAATTGCCATAAAAGGTTCGCAATTGCGAATAAACAGTGTCGCACCAGAAACCAACAAAACCCAAACGTCTCTGAAATGATCTGAAACTCATCCGGAAACTCCCGGACACAAACCATATATATATTTCAATCATATAACACGCCGCAGACCTACTCACGCACTCAAAACACTGAAAAGAGGTCGTCTTAACCCGATATTGACTATGGCCAAACTCCCAAATTTCTTAACTTTACTATTCTCTCAACCGATGATCCAAAAATACACCCAAGCCTCTCGGGACTCCAAACTAAAAGTGCACACCAGTCTAAAAACATCATACGAGCTTGCTCGTACGATCAAATTGCCAAAATAACACCTCGGACTACGGATTTAACACCAAAATACATGAATTTCTCAAGAACACTTTAAAATTACTATTTTCTAAATCACAGGTCCGAATCACGCCAAATCACCTCCGTTTCTCATCAAATTTCACAGATAAGGTCTAAATATCATAACCGACCTGTACTGGGCTCCGGAACCAAAATACGGACCCGATACCATCAAGATCAAACATTTAGCAATTTCTTCGAAGTCATTAATTTTCAGTAATTCAATTTTTGTCTAAAATTAATTTGTCGAACTAGGGATCTCGGAATTCGATTCCGGGAATACGCCAATATCCCATATTTTTCTATGGGCCCACCGGGTCCGTCGAACTACGGGTCCGTCGAAACACGGGTCCGGGTCCGTTTACTCAAAACATTGACCGAAGTCAACTAAAATCACTTTTAAATACCAAAAATTATTATTTCTTCAATTTTCCACACAAGAGCTTTCTGGAAATATGCTCAGACTGTGCACGCAAATCGATGAGGCTAGAATAAGGCTCTAAAGGATTCGAAACACATAAATCGGTTCTAAATCACCGAGCGAAGTGCAAATACTCAAAACGACCTTTCGGGTCATTAAATCCTCCACCCCTTAAACACACGTTCGCCCTCGAACGTGCCAAGAGTCATTCCAAAGCTATTGAATCACCGTGAAACCTTACTATGCATAACTCGGGGGTGATCTCACGTCACCCTTTTTCACATAAGCCGGCCAACACAACACAATTATAGATCATTATTTCAACCTTGTTCCTGAACCTTATAACTCAATCTCTATCATTCACAATTCATTGCAAGACCTGAATTCCATATCTTCACACTGCATAAGTCTAAAAAAGTTGTATCAAGTCGTAACCATAACCTAAGATGTAATCACATGACATACCCCATCACTTCAACACTCACTGTAGGAACTGCTGACCACCATTACTGACCGAAAAAAAATTCGGTACCGGTAGCAAACCTCATATAGATTAGAACCTCATTCAAAACCCTCATACCCTACTGATGATGAAAGAAACACGGATAACCGCTTCACCACCCTTCTAATCAATAAGCCAGGAACTCACTCGCCCGACTAGGGCCATTGTCCAAATCCTCAGCAAATATAGTGTTATTCGTCCAACCATTCCTCATCCCAATACAATAGCGCGAATCTCAGATTTAGGAACCTCATCTCAGCCAACTAAAAAAGCCATACTGATAAGTATCATCAATAATCATATGGAGCCCCTCACAACTCGATTCCATACACTAACAAGTAATAATCCAGACATGACAGTTTATAGTAAGAAAACTAAATAAAAAGACTATTAAGAAGCTAAACAAGCAGGGAAATTTTTTTGCACTTTACTGTGAACTATTTCTAACAAGGTGAAAGCAAATATACGAAACACGAATAAGGATGTTACATCCCGCGAGTTTGAGCGCCACATTTCTTAACACTGAGATTTATTATATGCATTTTTTTTGTGTTGATGTGTTTTTAAAAGAGTTAATATAAAAGTTTTAAGCTCTCATGTAAAGTCAATGTTAAGTGTCTTAGGATTATAATTGAACAAGAAGCGTTAGTTACAAGTTGGGTTGACAGACTAGAGATTTTTTTAGGAAATATGTTTGCTTCCTTATTATTTTATACTATTATTTTTAGCTATAGGCATATTTACTACTTTATAAAAAAAAGGAACGAGAAACATTGATTTAGTTTAAGAAATTGAACCAAATCAAAACCGAAATAAATCAGATGTGAAGCATCTAACATATCCTTTGATTTGGTTTGTTTTTCAATTTAAACAAATCGACAGTATATGGTTTGGTTTGGCATTTAAAAAACATTAATCAAACCAACCAAAT
Source organism: Nicotiana knightiana (assembly GCA_005239525.1). Classification (NCBI taxonomy): domain Eukaryota; kingdom Viridiplantae; phylum Streptophyta; class Magnoliopsida; order Solanales; family Solanaceae; genus Nicotiana; species Nicotiana knightiana. The sequence continues at coordinate 29,252 of ML406251.1, forward strand.
ATTTAAGTATATCCATTTATAAACTTATATGACTATATGTACTTATTTTATGGAGATGTCTTATATATTTTAAGCCATTGACGTATTTTTGGTGCACATGAGTTTTCTATATATTGTAATTAGTTAGGAGTGGTTTGCTTATTGTTCTAATTATTAAGGTTGGATAAGTTGATCTATGAAAGTGATTAATTTTTATATCTGATGCATAGTTAAATTTGTTGCAGATTTATGTTTCAATATAATAGCTTAATAAACTTTTTCAGTAATTGCTAAATAAATAATGATATATGTTAAATTATGTCTTTAATTTTAGTAAGATGTAATAAGATGAATTTGTACATAATGCAAAAAGAAAAATAAAATAAGGTTATTTTTTTTGTTATTATTTTAAGAATTCTGCGTACTAACATTTTTACTCTTTATACGAAATTAGAAAAATTATAAGTTGAGAAAATATATGTATTTTTACATGGATATTTTAATGAAATTATAGTGTATATATTAATTTTATATGGTTCACACATTTCCAAGCAACATAAGTTGCATATTTATTTTATAACTTTGTTAAATCACTCTGGCATGTTCCTTAAGTTTACATGTCACTCCAAATAGAGTAACATGCTTGGTTGGATAACCTGCACGTGCATTTCCCATAGGCAATTGCATAACAAATTTATACCTATATTAATTTTGGTTGTCGAATTAGAATAAAATACGGTCCGATCAATAATACTCGGTATTTATGCACTAGTGTTATACAAAATACCCCATGCCCACGATAATAGGTATGTAAAGTGTATTAAAAATAAATAAAATTTTAAGTAAATTGAGATAATTCTTAATTATGCGTGTAATTTGTTAATTAACAGATAACGCGACATTACCTAATTAACGAATGAGTTTGGATAAATATTATTAAAGTGAGGATGCCATCCAAAGAACACGTAGCAAGTAGGAGTTAAATTAAAGACACTTGTGCGTTACGTGTTTACAATTTGATGCCTTCTAAAATATAGTTATACATTCATCCATATCTTAAAAACAAAAAAGGAAGAATTTCTCTTTCTTGCTTTCTTTCTTTTGTTCCTGTACTTACAATATAGGAGTCTTGAAACAAATCTTGTCAAAAATATTTTCAAAAGTGTTTGGTGCTGCAACCTCAGGAATTCCTCTTCATTCCGATTTTTTTTTTGGATTAAATAATAGGTTAGCCCATGAAAAATATATTTTTGGATCAAATACAAACAGTAAAGGGCTTTAATTTGTTATCATATACAAATGTTAGGAAGGTAGTAAGTGCACAGTATGATATTAAGATTAAGCTATCTTAGTGGTATTGGTGCATGGCTTTTCTTTGGTTGCTGTAGCTATTTGTGTGAGCCTCAAGATAACTGTTAAAAGTGACGGTGAGAAGATGGAGTGGTGGTAGTTTTGGCTATATTTTGAGGTCAAATTAATTCTTGCTACTGTGATGGTCTTGGCTCTTTCAATTTGCTGTTTTCGTGTTTTGTCGCAATTGACGTATATTGGATGGATTTTCAAGAGAATCTGATCATGTATGTTAAGGCTATCCCTTCTTTCTATTGGCATGGTCTAAATTATATGGAAGAAACGAGCAGACTCATGGTTTTCATAAATTACTCTATTCATAGAAATACTATGGGTGTCTATATTCTTGATTCCCCATGTGAATTATTATTATCTTCTGTTCATGGGTCTCGAAAATAAGTATGTTGGTAAAGTTTATTTCATGATATTAATCAAAGGCATAATGGCCTTATGACATACCAAGAGATTTTATTGACGTATTTCATATGCATTTCATGCATTTACATATGCACATTGACCCATGACCAGATAGCGTTATATACACGTATATATGTAAATATATGTATATGGGATATGGAAAAAGGTTACGATGTTATATACGCACCACCACCTGATCAGCTGGTATATGATGATTATATTGCCCGTAGTGGCTGAAATATGATTCAGTCGGTGTTAAATACGGGTATATATATGTATATATATTCAGATGATGTTATATACACGTATATATGTAAATATATGTATATGGGATATGGGAAAAGGTTATGGCGTTATATACGCACCACCACCTGATCAGCTGGTATATGATGATGATGTTCCCACAGTGGCTGAAATATGATTCAAACGGCGTTATATACGCGTATATAGGTATGTATATATATTTCATCACTGTACCATTACGGCGTACAACCCGATCCCATCATCTCGATCCACATAGGGTACCCATCGAGCCATTATACTCGGGCTCATTGATCACATGTAACGACCCGGTAGGTCATTTTGAGAGTTAGTGCCCTGATACCCTAATAACTATTTTCCCGATGTCTATTTATTCTTTTGGGACTTGTTGGAACGGTAAGTGGTGAAATTCGGAGAGTTTTGGACACATAGTCCTTCTATGTGAGTTTAAGCCTTAGAAATCGTACCATAGTTGGAACTGTGGGAAGACGGGTCCGGAGTGGGATTTCGTCGACTCCGTTAGCTCCGTTGCGTGATTTTGGAGTTAGGAGCGTGTCCGGAGTGTGCTTTCGAGGTCTGTAGTAGATTTAGGCTTGAATTGGCGAAAGTTAGAAATTTCGGCGATTTCGGCCGATAGGTGAAAATTTTATATCAGGCTCGGAATGGAATTCCGAGAGTGGCTGTAGGTCCTTTGTATCATTTGTGACCTGTGTGTAAAATTTGAGGTCATTCGAACTAGTTTTGATGTGTTTCGGCATCGGTTGTAGATTTTGGAAATTTCATAAGTTCTTAGGCTTGAATCCATGTATAATTGGTGATTTTGGTGTTATGTGATGCGTTTTGGAGGCTCGACTAATTTGGATAAGGTATTAGGACTTGTTGGTAAGTTTAGTTGAGGTCCCGGGGGCCTTGGGGATGTTTCAGATGCTCAATGGGTGAATTTAGACTTTGAATAACAGCTGAACCATTGCCGGTTCTGGTGTCTCGCACTTGCGATGGACCTTCCGCAGATGCGGACACGTAGGTTCGGACGAGGGGCTCGCAGGTGCAAACTTGGCCAAGTCACCCAGTCCTCGCAGGTGCGGTTGGTTTTCCGCAGGTGCGGAGCCATAGATGCGGCCAATTCACCGCAGGTGCGGCCCCAGGTCTTTTAGTGGGTTTTCGCACCTGTGATGAAATTTCCGTAGGTGCGGGACAGCAGGTATGGTCTAAGGGGCGCAGGTGCGTAAATCGCTGGGCAGTTATATCAGATTTGAGGGCTTGAATTTCATAACTTCAACAATAAATTAGAGCTCGGGTGTCGGCGATTTGGAGTGAGTTTTGAGGATAAGCTTCATAGGTAACGATTCCTAACCATATTCCCTTTGTATATCATTAATCTATGGCCATTTCTTCCATGCAATTAAGGGATTTAGGTGAAAAATCATGCAAATGAGAAGAAGTTTCCCTAATTAGAAAATCCGAGAATTTAATAGGATTTGGTCGTCGGTTTTCGATGATTCTTGTTCGTGTGAGTTTGTGAGTGAATGGGTGTTTTAAATTTGTAACTTTCACTCGATTCCGAGACGTGGGCCGCGGGGACTTTTTGGGAGATTTTCCTAAATTCGCGTATTAGCCTCGAACTTATTAGCTATTTTGATTCCTTAAAGTGATATTTACATTACGCAATCGAATTGAATAGATTTGGGCCATTCAGAGTCGGATACTCGTGGCAAGAACGTGGTTTCGAGTTGAGTAGCGCAATCGAGGTAAGTGGCTTGCCTAACTTAGTGTTGGGGACTTCCCCTAGGTTGTTTTAATACAGTTTATGTTGATTGGGCGCCGTGTGCATGAGGTGACGAGTACGCACACGGGACATTGTTGCAAAAACTCCATTTTTCCTCCATGACTTAAATCATTTCACTCCTATTTCACTGATTCCTGTATCGACTATGTAGTTTAGATTAGAAAATAACATGCCTACCTGATTTACTTGAATTCTTCCTAGTTATTACTATATGTACCATGCTTAGGTAGCTTATCCATATTTCCCTATGACTTTTCCTGAACTGTTTTAAATAAAATAAAAAAACTGTATAATGTATTTGTACTGCATTGCATATTTAAATTGGGACTACGGACGAGATTCTGGGAGCTTTCCCCCTGTATTTCATAGCATATTTAAGTTGGGACTACAGACGAGATTCCGGGATCTTTCCCCCCTGTACTGCCTTGCATATTTAAATTGGGACTACATACGAGATTCCGGGAGCTTTCCCCCCTGTACTGCATTGAATACTTATTATTGTGATATATGTTGTGTTGAGCCGAGGGCTCCCTATTATTATTTACTTTTTTCTCATTGTTTCTACTTATATTGCCTCAACTTGTTAAATCTCTCTGTTCACATTATTTTATACGGTTTTACTATAAAAATCCAGTAAAGCCTTAACCTAACCTCGTCACTACTCGACTGGGATTAGGCTTGGCACTTACTGGGTACCAATTTCTTGTGTACTCATGCCCTTTCCTGCACATGTTTTTCGTGTGCAAATCCAGGTACCAACGCTCAGTTTCGTGGCTAGGGGTCCGAGCAGCAGCTTTTAGGGGACCGAAAGGTAATTCTGCCGCGTCTGCAGAGTCCTTGAGTCACCTTCCACTCCAGATTAAGATAGATTTCCTTTTTATGTAAATTCCCTCTCGTTGTATAGAGCTATTTTTAGACAGATCTTGTGACTGAAGTGATGTTTAGGGTTTTTGGAAAAGTTATATTTTGTATGCGCCAAGTGGCGATGTTTTCATTGTAGACTCACTTATTTCGCCTTTATTTCTATTGCCTTTATTTAATATGTGTTTCCGTAATTAGGCTTACCTAGTCGTAGAGACTAGGTGTAGTCACGATACCTTCGGAGGGGAAATCAGGTCGTGACAAGTTGGTATCAGAGCGTCTAGGTTCATGGAGTCACAAGTCACAAGCCGGTTTATTAGAGTCTCGCGGACTGGTGCGGAAACGTCTGTATCTATCTTCGGGAGGCTATGTAACTGTTAGGAACAATCATATTTCTTTGATTTCCTTTTTTGTGCGAGTTATTGATATAAAAAATTCTAAAATTCTATGATATTCTTTCCCACAGATGGTGAGGACCCGTACTGGGAGGACCGACGACCAAGCACCCGAGCCTTCTGCCAGAGCCACCAGAGGCCGGGGTAAAGGAAGACCGCGCGGTGCAGCCCGAGCACCGGCAGAGGAGCCTATGGCAGCCCCAGCTGGAGAGCCGCCAGAGGAGGTCCCTGTTGCTGCTCCAGCCTTGCAGGAGACCTTCGCTCAATTCATGAGCATGTTTAGTACCCTAGCACAGGCTGGACTATTTCCGATAGCTCCCGCTACATCTCAGGCAGGGGGAGGGACACAAACTCCCGCAGCCCGCACTCTTGATCAGAGGGGCCAGGTTGATCAGGACTCGAAGTATATTCCTATGCCCCCAGCGGCTCCAGTTCAGCATACTTTTAGGGCAGTGGCTCCAATTCAACATAATTTTAGGGCAGCGGCTTCTGAGGCCGAGCAGATCAGACTCGAAAGGTACAAGAAGTACAACCCACCTACTTTCAGCGGACTAGCTTCAGATGACGCTCTGGGATTTCTTGAGGAATGTCATCGGATTCTCCGCACTATGGGCATTGTGGAAACAGGTGGGGTTTCTTTCACCGCTTTCCAGCTGAGAGGAGTGGCATATAAGTGGTGGCGGGCCTATGAGCTGAGTAGTCCGGATGAGGCAACCTCACTCACTTGGACTCAGTTTTAAGAGATGTTTTTGCGAGATTATGTCCCTCACAGCCTCAGGGATACTTGGCATGTGGAGTTTGAGCAGTTGCGCCAGGGTACTATGACTGTGTCGGAATATGCAGTCCGTTTCAGTGAGTTAGCTCGGCATGCCCCAACCTTAGTTGCTACAGTCAGAGAGCAGGTTCGCCGCTTCATCGAGGGACTCCATCCTAATATTCGGACCAGTATGGCCAGAGAGTTGGAGATGGGTATCACTTACCAGCAGGAAGTGAGTATTACTAGGAGAGTAGAGGGCATGTTCTCCCGGGACAGAGAGGAGATAGAGGCCAAGAGGTCTCGAGAGACTGGCTATTTTTCAGGAGCTCGAGGTGGGGGTCGGGGAGGTAGAGGTCTCCCTAGAGGGGGAGGCCAGGCCAGATACTATGCCCTTCTAGCCCGTTCCGAGGCTGTTGATTCAGACTCGGTCATCACAGGTATTGTCCCTGTCTGCCATAGGGATGCATCGGTGTTATTTGATCCAGACTCTACGTATTCATATGTGTCCTATTATTTTGAACCACATTTGGGGATATCTCGGGATACTTTGAGTTCCCCTATCTACGTATCTACTCCTGTGGGAGACTCTCTAGTTGTGGACCGCGTATATCGGTCATGTTTGATTTTTCTTTGTGGTTTTGAGACCAGGGATGATTTATTATTACTCAGCATGGTAGATTTTGATGTTATCTTGGGCATGGACTGTTGTCGCCCCATTATGCTATTCTTGATTGTCACGCTAAGACCGTGACTCTGGCTATGCTACGCTTGCCGAGATTAGAGTGGAGAGGTACCTTAGAGTATACTCCCCGCAGGGTCATTTCATTTCCTAAGGCTTAGCGGATGGTTGAGAAGGGATGTGATGCATACTTGGCCTATGTGAGAGATGTCAGTGTTGATACTCCTCTAGTCGAGTAAGTTCTAGTAGTAAGGTACTTTCCTGATGTATTCCCAGCTGATCTTCGAGGTATGCCGCCCGACAGAGATATTGATTTCGGCATTGATTTGTTGCCGGGCACTCAGCCTATTTTTATCCCTCCTTACCGTATGGCTCCTCCTGAGTTGAAGGAGTTGAAGGAGCAGTTATAGGAGTTACTTGATAAAGGTTTCATCAGACCCAGTGTATCACCTTGGGATGCTCCAGTATTATTTGTGAAGAAAAAGGATGGTTCTATGCGCATGTGTATTGATTATCGGTAGTTGAACAAGGTCACCGTGAAGAACATGTATACTTTGCCTCACATTGATGATTTATTCGACCAGTTATAGGGTTCCAGGGTATTCTCCAAGATTGACTTGCGTTCTGGCTATCATCAGTTGAAGATTCGGGAGCCGGATATCCCGAGGACTGCCTTCAGGACCAGATATGGCCACTATGAGTTTCTGTTATGTCATTCGGGCTGACCAATGGCCCAACAAATTTTATGCATTTGATGCACAGTGTGTTCCAGCCTTATCTTGATTCCTTCATCATTGTATTTATTGACGACATCCTGGTGTATTCCCGATCATGGGAAGATCATGAGCAGCGTTTGAAGACTGTGCTTTAGACCTTGAGGGAGACGAGATTGTATACAAAATTCTCTAAATGTGAGTTTTGGCTTGACTCAGTGGCCTTCTTGGGCCACATAGTGTTTTGGGATGGGATCAAAGTAGATCTGAATAAGGTGGAGGCGGTGCAGAGTTGGCCTAGACCGTCATCAGCGCCAGTATGATGATCCCCACCTTCTGGTTCTTCAGGACAGGGTTCGGCGAGGTGATGTCAGGGATTTGACTATATGAGATGATCTTGTGATGATGATGCATGTTCGGATCTGTGTGCCCAATGTGGATGGGCTTCGGGAGTTGATTCTTGAGGAGATCCATAGCTCGCGGTATTCCATTCACCCGGGTACCACGAAGATGTACTAGGATCTGAGACAGCACTATTGGTGGAGAAGGATCAAAAAGGATATAGTGGAGTTTGTGGCCAAGTGTCTCAACTGTCAGCAAATCAAGTATGAGCATCAGAGACTAGGAGGGTTACTCCAGCAGATTGAGCTTCCATAGTGGAAGTAGGAGCGGATCACCATGGACTTCGTGGTTGGACTTCCTCGGAATTTGAAGAAGTTCAATGCTATTTGGGTGATTGTGGATCGACTGGCTAAGTCAGCCCATTTCATTCCTTTGTTGACTACATAATCCTCCGAGAGGTTGGCGGAGATTTTTATCAGGGAGATTGTTTGCCTCCACGGTATTCCAGTATCTATCATTTCAGACAAAGGTACACAGTTCATCTCATGGTTCTGGAGAGCCGTTTAGCAGGATCTAGGCACCAAAGTAGAGTTGAGTACAACCTTTCACCCTCAGACAGACGGGCAATCTGAGCGCACGATTCAGATTCTTGAGGATATGCTTCGTGCATGTGTGATGGATTTTGGAGGGTCATGGGACCGATACTTTCCACTTGCAGAGTTTTCTTATAATAACAGCTACCAGTCCAGCATTCAGATGGCGCCGTTTGAGGCTTTGTATGGTAGACGGTTCCGGTCCCCAGTGGGAGGGTTTGAGCCGGGGAGGCCCGATTGTTGGGTATAGATTTGGTCCAGGATGCCCTGGAAAAGGTGAAGGTGATTCAAGAGAGACTTTGCGCAGCTGAGTCCAGGCAGAAGAGTTATGCGGACCGGAAGGTTCGTGATTTGGCATTTATGGTTGGTGATCGGGTTTTGCTTCGGGTATCGCCTATGAAGGGCGTCATGAGGTTCGGCAAGAAGGGTTAGCTGAGTCCGAGATTTATTGGAACTTTTGAGGAGTTGCGATGTAGGGGAGGTTGCTTATGAGCTAGCCCTACCTCCCAACCTAGCAGGAGTTCATCCAGTATTCCACGTCTCCATGATCCGGAAGTATCACGGTGACCCGACTCATGTTTTTGATTTTAGTTCAGTCTAGTTGGACAAGGATTTAACATATGTTGAGGAGCCAGTAGCTATATTTGATAGACATGTCAGAAAGCTCAGGTCAAAGGATATTGCGTCAGTAAAGGTTCGGTTGAGGGGTCAGCCAGTCGAGGAGGCGACTTGGGAGACCGAGCAGGATATGAGCAGTCAGTACCCTCATCTTTTCACAGCTTCGGGTATGTCTCTATACTCGTTCAAGGACGAACGATTTTCTTAAGAGAGGGAGAATGTAATGGCTCGGTAGGTCGTTTTGAGCGTTAGCGCCCCGATCCCTTAATAACTATTTTCCCCCATGTCTATTTCTGCTTTTGGGACTTGTTGGAACGGTGAGTGGTGAAATTCGGAGAGTTTTAGACACATAGTCCTTTTTTGTGAGTTTAAGCCTTAGAAATCGGACCATAGTTGGAACTGTGGGAAGACGGGTCTGAAATGGGATTTCGTCAACTCTGTTAGCTCCGTTGGTTGATTTCAGAGTTAGGAGCGTGTTCGGAGTGTGCTTTCGAGATCTGTAGTAGATTAAGGCTTGAATTGGCGAAAGTTAGAAATTTCGGCCGATAGGTGGAATTTTTATATCGGGCTCGGAATGGAATTCTGAGAGTGTCTGTAGGTCCGTTGTATCATTTGTGACCTGTGTGTAAAATTTAAGGTCATTCAGACTAGTTTGATGTGTTTCGACATCGGTTGTAGATTTTGGAAATTTCATAAGTTCTTAGGCTTGAATCCATGTATAATTGGTGATTTTGGTGTTATGTGATGTGTTTTGGAGGCTCGACTATGTTGGATAAGGTATTAGGACTGGTTGGTAAGTTTAGTTGAGGTCCCGGAGGCCTCGGGGATGTTTCGGATGCTCAACAGGTGAATTTAGAACTTGGAAGAAAAGTTGAACCATTGCTGGTTCTGGTGTCTCGCACCTGCGATGGACCTTCTGCAGTTTCGGACACGCAGGTGCAGACGAGAGGCTCGCAGGTGCGGACTTGTACAAGTCACCCAGTCCTCGCAGGTGTAGGCCCCAGTCCTTTTAGTTGGTTTTCGCACCTGCGATGGAATTTTCGCAGGTGCGGGACCACAGGTGCGGTCCAAGGGGCGCATGTGCGGAAATCGCTGGGCAGTTATATCAGATTCGAGGGCTTGAATTTCATAACTTCAAAAATCAATTGGAGCTCGGGTGTGGGAGATTTGGAATGAATTTTGAGGATAAGCTTCATAGGTAACGATTCCTAACCCTATTCCCTTTTTATATCATTAATCTATGGCCATTTCTTCCATGCAATTAAGGGATTTACGTGAAAAATCATGCAAATGGGAAGAAGTTTCCCTAATTAGAAAATCCGAGAATTTAATAGAATTTTATCGTCGGTTTTTGATGATTCTTGTTCGTATGAGATCGTGAGTGAATGGGTGTTCTAAATTTGTAACTTTCACTCGATTCGGAGACGTGGGACCAGGGGACTTTTTGGGCGATTTTCCTAAATTCGCGTATTAGCCTCGAACTTATTAACTATTTTTATTGCTAAAGTGAGATTTACATTATGCAATCGAATTGAATAGATTTGGGCCATTCGGAGTCGGATACTCATGGCAAGAGCGTGGTTTCGAGTTGAGTAGCGCAGTCGAAGTAACTGGCTTGCCTAACTCTGTGTTGGGGAGTTCCCCTAGGCTGTTTTAATACTGCTTATGTTGATTGGGCACCATGTGCGTGAGGTGATGAGTACGCACACGGGCCATTGTTGCAAAAACTCCATTTTTCCTCCATGACTTAAATCATTTCACTCCTATTTCACTAATTCCTGTATCGACTATGTAGTTTAGATTAGAAAATAGCATGCCTACTTGTTTTACTTGAATTCTCCCTAGTTATTACTATATGTACCATGCTTAGGTAGCTTATCCATATTTTTCCTGTGACTTTTCCTGAACTGTTTTAAATAAAAAAAAAATTATATCCTCTATTTGTACTGCATTGCATATTTAAATTGGGACTACGGACGAGATTCTGGGAGTTTTCCCCTTGTACTGCATTGCATATTTAAATTGGGACTACAGACGAGATTCCGGGAGCTTTCCCTCCTGTACTGCATTTCATATTTAAATTGGGACTACGGACGAGATTCTGGGAGTTTTCCCCTTGTACTGCATTGCATATTTAAATTGGGACTACAGACGAGATTCCGGGAGCTTTCCCCCTGTACAGCATTGCATATTTAAATTTGGACTACGGACGAGATTCCGGGAGCTTTCCCTCCTGTACTGCATTTCATATTTAAATTGGGACTACGGACGAGATTCCGGGAGCTTTCCCCCTGTACTGCATTGCATACTTATTACTGTGATATATGTTGTGCTGAGCCGAGGGCTCCCTGTTATTATTTCCTTTTTGCTCGTTTTTTCTACTTATATTTTGCTCAGCTTGTTATATCTCTCTGTTCACATTATTTTATACTGTTTTACTATAAAAATCAAGTAGAGCCTTAACCTGACCTCGTCACTACTCGATTAGGGTTAGGCTTGTCACTTACTAGGTACCAATTTGTGGTGTACTCATGCCCTTTCCTGCACATGTTTTTCATGTGAAGATCTAGGTACCAACGCTCAGTTTCGTGGCTAGGGGTCCGAACAACAGCTTTTAGGAGACCGAAAGGTAATTTTACCGCGTCCTTCGAGTCCTTCGAGTCACCTTCCACTCCAGATTTAGATAGATTTCCTTTTTATGTAAATTCCCTCTTGTTGTATAGAGCTATTTTGAGATAGATCTTGTGACTAAAGTGATGTTCTGGGTTTTGGAAAAAGTTTGTATTTTGTATGCGCCAAGTGGCGATGTTTTCATTGTAGACTCACTTATTTCGCCTTTATTTCTATTGCCTTTATTTAATATGTGTTTCCGCAATTAGGCTTACCTAGTCGTAGAGACTAGGTGCCGTCACGATACCTTCAGAGCGGATATCGGGCCGTGACATCACATGTGCGTCAAAATCAAGCACAACAGAATGCACAAAATATAATTGTGGGGAAAATCATTAGGAACAAACAATACAGAGAAAGGCAACCTTATGGTACAATAAGCAAATCAACATCACAAAGGCTATCTCGCCCATTATGCCGTGCGGCCTAAACTGAATCACAATATATGCGCGAAGAATCATGTAACCCTTACAACCCATCATAGTATAAGAGAGAAACGTATAACATAAAACAAGGCGCGAATAATATTCATTTCGCCCGATGATGTACATGTGATAACAACTGCGAAAACAAACAAGTCCGATTCGATACAGAATACACATTCTCATTTGGCTCAAAATCATCTCCTAAACCAATTTCTGATCATCCCCCAACATGTAATTAACCCTCCAAAGGTCCGTAGTAATCTTTCTATAACACCTATTATCAATCATCCAATCCTCAACATTTCTTCACAACTCGCAATCAAGGAATAGTCTGCCAACGAGAACATCCAGTCTCTGAACCTCACGAATACCAGAATCTTTATCCCCATTTTCAACAGCGCGACTCAGACGGTTGACACGTAACTCATACTACATCATCTTATGGAAATGCACCCATAAGTAAAAACACAATGTACCTACCAACAAGCGCTCCGGTGAAAACACATAGTGCCAGAAAAACCTTAGACACCTAAAATCGTCTGTGCCATCAAGAACTCATATCATTCCCTCACAAACTAATTGAAACCTTGTACATACAACTTTTCAACCTCGCACGGCGCATCTCCTCTAGCATGCTAACTCGCAACACTACGATCGTCTCATAGTCAACTCATAACCATCAGCAATATAGCTCCTATACCGATGGAAAACAGCAACTCCAATCGTGGTCAAAACCATGATAAGTTCTTCGGAACTCAGTAACACATAATCGAGTAATCAGAACCATTTGTATCTAACTCAACCGAGTCGTGCAGATTGTCAACCTGAAAGTAACTAAATCTGATATGACCGCCCTGAGGGAACTCCCTGGGAACGCGAATCCATTTCTTGCATCACTTCGACACTGACATGTAGACCTTTCTTGACAAGGAAATACCGCAGATTTGACTACCATTCGCTTCCCATTTCAAGACCACCCGTAAAAAAATCCAAAAGTCCTTAAAGGCTACATAAAACCTTGAACTCTCTAGAACCTTCTCGATAACCACTCATCTCTGATCTTCAATACAAAGCTAATACGCGTCGAGCAACCCGTGCTTCACCAGCATATGCCCATTCAAATAAATAACCAAGAAATCTCTCAGTTCAGAAAATGATACGGCCCATGATCCTACAATCCGATTGTCATTATCAGCCTCCACCACTTAGCTCGAAGCCATAGAACACCTCATCAGCAACCCAAAGTAGCATATCTTCACAACATTCCCCGATCTAGCAATACTATTTAGCTGAATACTTCAAACTCATGCAATCCTAATCATAGAACTCCCCGAAGAATCTACCAAGCGTTACCCATCATTGCAATAGTCAAACAACTTCTTGTTCTGAAATGATGACATATGCACCCACCGAGTGAAAACCTCATACGAGACACACGATATAAACTCATCAAGCAGGAGATGGCCCACTAGTTATACTCAAATCGACACCTTGCCATAAACTTACCTCAATCACAATAGCCAGGCCACCAGCCAATCTTCCCAACTGCCGTCACCTATCAGACATATAAACCCGCCTCATACCCCAAATGAACGACAATAAAATTTAGCTCTACATCTGCTTCTGAGGATAGATAGCATATCGTGATGATAACCAAGCATCCACAGCCCATCGTAATCTATTCGCAGCATCACCAATTGTCGGTATATAACGAATACCGAGCACACAAAATCACATGTAAGCGATCGGGAGGAGTCAAAGTCGTAGATGTCGAGCTGAAACAAGGTCGCACGATAAGGAAAAAAGAAAGGGATTTTTTTCCTAAATGCCCTTAGCCTACCGAAGATAGGTGTGGACATCATCATACTGATCTGCAAGACTCTACTAGACACTTATTTATGACTTGTAGAACTTACGAACCTAGTGCTCTGATACCACCTTATCACGACCCAAAAATCACAAGTCGTGAGGGCACCTAACTCTACGTCACGCCCCAAAACCGAGGGACGAGACCGGCACCTAATCGAATGATTCCGGTCAAGTGGACCTGGATTGCCTTTCCTACCCAACGAGTTACCCCGTGCATAATATACAAATTAATATGAATTTACAACCAAATTTCCATTTTTCCCCTTTTAAAACTTCAACATTTGATAATCCAAAAATATATAAGCTAAGCACAACATTTCCGACACGGAACCAAGATTACGAATAATTACAGCTACTACCCAAAATACATACAACCCACATAGTGTCTACGGAGTCTCTAAGAGTACTAGGAGTTTACACAATACTTGTCGGCAACAAGGCCCCGGCTATACCTTAAAAGACATAAAATATACAAAATGAGATGATATAGACTACACACGGCCCCGAGAGGAAATGGGGTTCACCAGGACTTCTAGAGAGATGAAGAGGAGGATCCACTAACGGCGAACCGAGCTACCTGCTATAGAACCACCTACATGCATATCGAAGATGTAGCTCCCCCGGCAAAATGGACGTTAGTACCATTGAATAGTACTAGTATATATAAACAAACTCTACTCTCTGTAAAATCAAGCAATGTACGTATATGAGGCAGTTAAAGAAACCCAAACAAATATTACACAGAGATACACAAAATTGCAAATGAGGTTTCCACAGTTTCCTATGTCAATTGTTTCCCCTATTGCGGCACGCAATCCGATCCCCCCTCACAATCATATCCACCCTTATTTCTCCCGTTGCGGCATGCAACCCGATACCATCTCACAATCACATTACACCCTTATTACTTTTGTTGCGGCGTGCAACCCGATCCCACCTTACAATTTCTGTTGCGGCGTGCAACCCAATCCTACCTTACAATTTCTTCTACGGCGTGCAACCCGATCCCACCTTACAATTCTGTTGCGGCGTGCAACCCGATCCCACCGTACAATCACATTTCACAGCAACAACCATCAACAAGTATATCACAAGGATCTTTATCATGAAGAACATAAGTTCATATCAACCAATAACTATGTGAAATCAAGACACAATGATCCGTACCAATCAGTAATTCATATATGGTGTGGCCACAATCATTTAACTCAATAAAATCAGCCCATATTTACTTTCATCATTTTCTAAACAACCTTTAGCACTTTGATACGTTCAACAATGTAACTAATAGCAACATCAACCAACAATTTAATCACAAAGATTCTCATCGTCAAGGATATTCATTCGTAATAACCAAGTAACCATATGAAATCAAGGCCACAGAAATCTTAATCAAACAGTGAGTCATATACGGTATGCCATCAACACATAGCTCAATTAGTTTATCCCCGTTTCCTTTCCATTATTTACTACACAACATTTGACACTTAGATACATTCAACACTTTGTTTTATTATCATTTCTTTTGTTTTGCAGCCCATCCTCTCATACCGATGTATTCAACATTTAACGAGCTTTGCACATGATAGAATAAGCACAAAGAATCACCTTTTCTCAAGCTCATATAACATGGTAATCGACTAAGAAATTCAAAGAATGAAGTCTTACACATCGACACAGCAGGGAAATCAATATACATATGCTCAAGCAAGAATTTCATACCGAGTGTTCGGACACCCACAAGATGACTCTACACGGATTAAAGTTAGCCATACATACCTTGAATCAGAATTCCCCTTTAAATTTTCTGCCACAATTCACCGGACCTTCTAGCACCTTCAATCTAGTTCACAATGTGACATATTCCACTTAGAATTAGGAACCATAAACATATCTCGAACTCATATAGGCTTTCTATCAAACACTAGGTGTTCCTTTAGATTAAATGGCCTTTTTTTAGTGAAAGATTATTCTAACCCATTCCTTTTACTAGATTATGACTAGTTGGTTACATGCATGCAAGAATCCTACCCTCATCTTCATGAACTTACCTAACCATGTTTCATTTTAACAAAATCTTGAAATTAAGGTTGACGGGGTAGAAGCTTGCCTTTTAGGGTGAAGAAAATGGTGTCCTACTTGATTAGTTCCAAGCTTGAATGGTGAAGGAGGATCACTTTGATGAAGTTGGGACTTTCTCTCTCTAGAACTCTCTCTTCCCTCTCTCTATTTTGTTTAGAAAATCTTTAAAATGGAAGGGGGTAAGTGTTTTAATGAACTGAGGGTCGGGTATAAAATTAGAAATTTAAGAGTCCTGAAGCAGAAATGCGGTGAGGAATGCAATCGCATTCCTGCTATGCGGTCCGCATTCCTGTCGCATAAATGGCCCTCAAATGGGCCAAAAAGAAAAGTAGACTGCCCAGGTATGCGACCAATATGCGGTCCGCATACCTATTATGCGATTGCATAGTGCGTCGCATAACTCCCTCTACAAAAGTCAAGGTCAAGAATGCCACAACTATGCGGCCCGCATTTGTGAAATGCGATCGCATTCTAGGCTGCATAGCTGTCCTCAAAATGGACAACAAACTGTCCAGGTATGCGACCATTATGCGGTCCGCATACCTGATCTTCGATCGCATAGTGGACCGCAGACCTTCGCAAATCTGAAAAATTTTATCCTTTAAGTCTCGGGGTACTTTTTACTTCACCGTTTTAAAATTTTTTACAGTTTTAACAACACGGGGACCTATTTGGGCATTATTTATAGCCATGAAATTTTACGGGTCTTCACATTCTCCCCCACTTAAAATCATTCGTCCTCGAATGAGGATCGGGGAATCACTAGAGTAGGAAAGCACAAAATAAGCCAACCCCCAAATTTTTACTAACTCTGATATTTCCTGAAAATTTCGCCAGAGTTTGCTTTGTAATTAGGCCTATCTACCTGTCAGAGAGCCCCCGAAACACATGTTTAACCAATTCCACACATTACCAGTTACTCTATCAACTTGCACATAATCTGGTCATTTAAACAAGCTACATGTAATTCAATTACTTCCACAAGCCTCATATAGTTCGGTTAACTCCACAAATTTGCACATAATTCAACTATTACAATGAGTTGCACATAATTCAGCTATTACAATGAGTTTCACATAATCCAACTAATCACAACAACATATACATTTGTGGCACAAAGTTTGTGAAGTCATAATAGTAGGGTAATTGGGG
>ML406253.1:0-10328 GCA_005239525.1 Nicotiana knightiana
TAGGCGCCTTTCCCAGCTATGCCTTGGATTTTGTAAGGTCCTTCCTAGTTTGGATTTAGCTTTCATGCACCTGCTTCTTTTGTTGATTGAAAGACTTTTTTGAGGACGAATTTCCCAATCTTAAAGTACCTGAGATGAGCTTTACGGTTGTAATAACGCTCTATGATTTTTTTTTGAGCTGCCATCCGTATCAATGCTGCTTCTCTCCGTGTTTCAAGCAGGTCCAGGTTGGTCCTCAATTCGTCGTCATTTTCTCCCTCCGTGGCTGTTGAGAACCTTATGATTGGTTTGCCAATCTCCACAGGTATTAAGGCTTCTGAGCAATAAACAAGTGCGAACGGAGTTTCTCCCGTGGCTATTTTTGAAGTTGTTCTATATGCCCATAGTACCACTGGTAACTCATCAGGCCAATTTCTTTTGGCTTTATCCGTCCGCTTCTTTAGATTGTTGATGATGACCTTATTCATTGACTCAGCTTGACCATTAGCCACGGGGTGGTACGGCGTTGAAGTGATCCGCTTGATTTGCCAACTTTCGAAGAATTCTGTGATTTGCGAGCCTATGAATTGTGGACCATTATCACACACGATTTCCTTTGGTATTCCAAAGCGGCATATTATGTTTCGCCATAAGAAGCTTTTAACTTCCTTTTCTCGCACTTGTTTGAACGCTTCTGCCTCTACCCATTTTGTAAAATAGTCGGTTAGCACGAGTAAAAACCGTACCTGTCCTTTAGCTGTGGGAAGAGGTCCCACTATGTCCATACCCCATTTCATGAAAGGCCATGGGGATATTATTGGATGCAATAATTCCGCTGGTCGATGCATGTTATTGGCAAACCTTTGGCACCTGTCACATTTGGATACGAAGTTCTCGGCTTCTTCTTCCATCTTAGGCCAATAGTATCCAGCTCTGATTAGTGTTTTCACTAAGGATCTCGCCCCTGAGTGATTTCCACAGTGTCCTTCGTGGACTTCTTTCATCACAAATTCCGTTTGGTTAGGTCCGAGGCATTTAGCTAGGGGTCCTCCGAACATCTTGCGATAAAGTGAGTTGCGAATAAGGCAGTACCGTGCAGCTTTGCGGCGAAGTGCTTGAGCTTCTTTCCTGTCTTCAGGTACAGTGCCATTCTGCAAAAAATTAAGAATTTCGTTTCTCCAATCCCAGGTTAGGTTGTTGAAAGTTACCTCATTCCTGTCCTGGTCTATTATTGAATGAAATAGTTGAACGACAATTGTATTGTCTTTGTTCGTTACTTCCGTGACTGCTGCGAGGTTAGCTAATGCATCTGCTTCTGCATTTTCCTCTCTAGGTATTTGCACTACCTTCCATGTTTTGAATTGTCTCACGAGCTCTCGTGCTTTTTCAAGATACTGTTGCATTCTAGTCTCTCGAGCGATGTAAGTCCCCTGTATCTGATTTACTACCAGTTGGGAGTCGCTGTTGATCACAATTTGCTCGATTGAGAGCTCCCGTGCGAGTTCAAGCCCTGCAATAACAGCTTCGTACTCTGCTTCATTGTTAGTGATAGGATAACACTTTATAGCTTGCCGTGTCTTTTCACCCGTGGGTGATATCAAGACTATCCCTAAGCCAACACATTTTATATTTGAAGAACCATCGGTGAACAAGGTCCATAGGCCTAGATTAACATCGCTAAAGAGTTGTAACTCTTTTTCTACTTCAGATACAATGCTATTACTAAAGTTAGCAACAAAATCAGCTAGTATTTGAGACTTAATTGCAGTCCTAGGCTGATAGATTATTTCATGCTCACTTAATTCTATGGCCCACTTGGCTAATCTTCCTGACAATTCCTGTTTATGCAGAATATTTCTTAAAGGATATGAGGTCACAACGGTGATTGGGTGGCATTGAAAATAGGGTCGTAATTTTCTAGATGCCATTATTAAAGCTAAGGCTAACTTTTCCAGATGTGGATATCTAGTCTCAGCATCTAGCAAAGTTTTACTTACATAATAGACAGGTGATTGTTTACCTTTTTCTTCTCTTTCCAATACTGCACTTACAACAATTTCTGAGACAACCAGGTAGATGTACAATCTTTCCCCTTCTTTTGGCTTTGAAAGCAGTGGTGGTTTCGATAGATAAATCTTCAGGTTCTTGAGGGCTTGCTGACATTCTTCAGTCCATTCGAACTGATTCTGCTTTTTGAGAATGAGAAGAATTTAAAACTTTTTTCGGAAGATTTAGAAATAAACCTACCCAAAGCTGCTATTCTCCCTGTCAGTCTTTGAACTTCCTTTTTATTTGTTAAAATATCAGGTATTTCCTCTATAGCTTTAATTTGAGCGGGATTTACCTCTATTCCTCTGTTTGACACAAGGAAACCCAAAAATTTACCTGATTTCACTCCAAAAGCGCATTTCTCAGGATTTAAATTCATATTATACCTGCGTAGAATATCAAAAGCAGTAGAGAGATGATGGAAATGGTCTTGTGCTTGTGTTGATTTTACCAACATATCATCAATATAGACTTCCATCGTCTTTCCAAGATGTAGTCACTAACCTTTGATAGGTGGCTCCAGTGTTTTTTAAGCCAAAAAGCATAAATTTATAATAGTAAGTCCCCCTGTTTGTAATGAAGGAAGTTTTTTACTCATCTGAGGGATTAATTTAATCTGATTATAACCAGAATATGCATCTAAGAAGCTTAATAATTCATGACCTGCTATGGCATCAATAATTTGATCTATATGTGGCAATGAGAATGAATCTTTGGGGCATGCTTTATTTAAGTCAGTATAATCTACACATACTCTCCACTTGCCATTCTTTTTAGGTACTACCACGGTGTTTGCTAACCAGTTAGGGTACGTTACCTCTCGTATCGAACCAATCTTCAAGAGTTTCTGTACCTCTTCGTCGATTACTTGGTTCTTGAATGGTCCTTGATTTCTTTTCTTCTGCTTAGCAGGTACGAAGTATATATCTTCATTTAGTTTATGAGTCATCACTTATGGTGGGATGCTTGTCATATAACACCTCCCAAACGGGCATGGAAGAAATTACTACCCAAATAGGTACGGGAGGTATTATTGCTGAAACAGGTACGAAAGAAAATACTTACGAGAAGGAGAGTCAAGAAGGTGTACTATACCACACAGATGCAGATTCCAGACCGGACGTCATTCGTGAACCGGAGGAAGATGAGCACATCAAAACTACTATGGAAGAGCTCGAAGTTGTTCCGTTATCTGAACAAAAGCCTGAGCAGAAAGTGTATATAGGCACGAGGCTAGGACCCTCTCGAAGAGGTAAGTTAATTGATTATGTAAAGGTTAACGCAGACTGCTTATCGTGGTCAAAGGCAATATAGATAAAAAATAACTAATTCATTCTTGAAATCTGAAGAAATCACTTATTTTAGACTACAAAAAAGGTCAAAAAAATCAATTATTATGGACCGGAGAGAATATAAAAGTAACATTCATACAATAGAAGTCTCTCATCAAATGCATTCGACACTGTTTTCTTTAATATTTTGATGTTCTGCTCTTGGAACATGTCTTCTACTTAATCTAATAAAAAATAGCTCCAAGGCTATCGTTAATGTGTTATGTACTCGAGATCAAATCTAGATCGCCTTTGATTTGTTGAATCCCACATTCAGAGGGGAATTTAATTACCTGATGCAAAGTGGAGGGTATCGCTTTCATGTCGTGGATCCACGGCCTTCCAATGATCACATTATAAGCCATGTCAGTATCTATGACTTGGAACCTGGCACTTTTGATCACCCCCTCAGCATAAGAGCTAAGCTCAATTTCTCCTTTTGTTATAACCGTAGAGTTATCAAACCCTGATATGACTCGTGCTTTTGGGATTACTTGATTCCCCAGTAGCATTTATTCCACGACTCTTAGCAAAATGATATTGACTGAACTGCCTGGATCAATCAACACTCTTTTTACGTTAGTGTCATGAATAAGTAAAGATATTACCAGAGCATCGTTGTGCGGAAGCATTAATCCGCCGATATCTGCATCATCGAAGGTTATATCATCTTCTTCAATATTTTCACGAGCCCGTTTCCCATGTGTAATTGTGAACTTTGTGGTTGTTTTGCAAATCACTCCGTTTACTTCTTCACCTCCGTGTATTACGTTAACGGTTCGTTTTGGAGAAGGAGGCTTTGGGGGCTCCTGCATGTTCCTCATATATGCCTGTTTACCTTTATCACTAAACAATTCTGTTAAATAGCCCTGTTTTAACAAATTTTCTACTTCACCTTGTAAAAATCTGCAATCCGCAGTTTTGTGCCCATGATCGTTGTGAAATTCACACCAGTGATCTGGGTTTCTTCTACTTGGATTTGACCGCATCTCTTTGGGCCACTTAACCTTGTCTCCCATGTTCCTCAATATTGAGACAAGTTCAGTAGTACTTACATTAAAGGTATGATCCCCAATTTGAGTACTACCTCTAGGTCGTTCATCTCGATCTTTTCTGGATCTAGACGAGGATGAGACTACGTCTCTTCCTTGTGGTCTATAGTCCGACCTAGTGTTTTCGAACCTGGGGCGGATATCGCGTCCCGAGGGTCCTAAGTAAGGATCGTACCTGTTTTTACCTGATCTTCTATCTGATTCAGGACGTCTGGATCTGGAATGATCTTCATCTCTCGAACGAGCAATGATATCTTCTTCTATTCTGAGTTTAGTATTGTACCTGTTATATACATCGTTCCATGTTGTAGCGGGGAATTCTCTTAGACTTTCCTTAAGTCGTCTCGTGGCTTCTGAGCTTTTATCGTTTAGGTTGCTTGCAAATGCCATGGCTGCCCAATTATCAGGCACCCTGGGTAACTGCATTCTTTCTCGTTGAAACCTGTCTACAAACTCACGGAGTAGTTCCGTGTCTCCTTGTTTTATTTTGAATATGTCTTCCATTCTCTTCTCAACTTTTTGTGCACCAGAGTGTGCTTTTATAAACGAATCTGCAAGCTCAGCAAAAGAGTCAATAGAATTTTCAGGGAGAAGAGAATACCAGGTTAGGGCCCCTTTGGTAAGTGTTTCCCCAAATTTTTTGACAAGGACTGATTCAATCTCTTGTTTCGTTAAGTCGTTGCCTTTTACCCCAGTAGTGAAAGCAGTCACATGGTCACGTGGGTCAGTTGTTCCATCATATTTGGGAACGTCAGGCATTTTAAACTTCTTGGGTATAGGCAAGGGTGCCGCACTTGGCTTCCAAGGTTGTTGAGAATATCTATCAACATCGATGCCTTTGATGATAGGTGGTACTCCAGGAATTTGTTCGATGCGATCGTTCTGCTCCTTCATCTGTTTCTGCATGGTTAGCAGTAAATTTTGTAATTCTGAGTTATTAGATATACCTGGTCTCGTTTCGAGAGATTCATTAGGAGTATCTCCTCTGCCTGAGTTTGCCAACCCAGATTGAGGATTTTCCATGGTGATGGTGTTATTGGGGGGTGGCGTCGGCGGTGTAGGTAACGCTGCCGGTAATCCTCTCGCAAATTCTTACAAAGCTTGTCTCACATACTCTGCAATCATTTGCTTTACACGATCTTGTTCCACAATTTGATCATTATCACCATTGTTGTTATTGGATCTTTCTGGGGATTGTTCCCTCGAACCACGTGGGGTTCCTGAAGGCGATGAAACCAGGGTTCCACTCCTTTGTTGGTTGTTGTCGTTAGAGTTTGACATAATTAAGAGGATATCACTTGAAAAGTAAACAAAGATTATTAGATTCCCGGTAACTGAACCAATTTATTTAACCAAAGAATTAGACCCTTTGAATAAAGCTTATTTTTAATATGAATACGGGTTACTGATAATCAAGGTGTGGAGAAAAATGAATAATAAACAATATTGCAGAAATAAAAAATTGAAGCTAATTGTATTCGAGAATTAGATGCCTTTACAAGTTGTATTCCCCTCCCTTATATAGGAGATTCTTATAACGTACGACTCTTGATATGGTTACTCATTAATGACTAATTATGACATTAATGAGGCATTACAAAGGATAACGGTAATTGGGGTTCGGTTACATAACGATCGAGTAATCAATTGTGGGTCCTTGAATCTACCCGTAGCTTTGTCTAGATTCATTCTGACCGTGCCTCTCTCCCTTTTTGATCAAGTTGAGTTTCCCGTGGCTGATAAGTTTGTGGGTTTACTGAACCGTGCCTCTTTGTACCGTACCTCTTCAAAGAATCACGTCCAGCTGTCGCGTTTTCCTGTGTCCACGTGACTGGCTGAGTTGTCAAAAGCTGTCTTACGTGTGAAACTCTTTTTTACCAATACAAGCGCCTTTTAGGGCTTTTTGCGGCTGCATCAGTCTCGAAGTGACAACTTTAATTATGACTTTCACATCAATATTTTTTCTATTTTTTGACGGTTGCCTTTGAGTATAAATACCCCCTTTCCTTTCTTTACTTTCACGAAAAACTTCTAACCTTATTTCTTTATTTGTAAATTCTTCATCTTCGTAAATATGTCTTCTTCAAACCAGCAATCTAAAAAGGTCATCATTGTAGATGAACTGATTCCTTCTTCCGCTCCAACACGGAGTAGGAGGGGTGGTAGGCTTAGGAGCTTAAATTCTACTCCTTCTAGGGGTTCTTCTTCTTATTCTTCTCCCCCGCCATCTTCTAGGTCTAACACTCCTTCGTCTTCTTTGAGGGCTAGCGCTTCTAGGTCTTCATCAAAGAGTAGAGAACACAATGAACCGCTTCATGAGCCGAGAGTCAATGAGATTGTTCCTGCGGAGTTTTCTTTTGCCAAGGATAGTCAAGCCACGAGTGAGCATCTTTCTTCAATGTCATCACATGACAATGCTGACCTTTATCCTGCCCAAATAACAGAGGGCTTAGTGTCTCTTGTAGGCAGGGACTGTTATTGGAAACCTGATTTTCCTGTTGTTGTTCCTAACGATAACCAAAGAATAACCTCTTACAAGACTGGATATTCTTATGTCTATACTTATCCCTTCACATTAGGATTCAAGCCTCCCATCGACCCTGTTATCATCGAGTTTTGTCGATTCTTCAAAGTTTGTCTGGGACAAGTCGATCCTCTTATTTGGCGAGTAGTCGCGTGCCTTAGGTATTTGGCCAATTTAGCTTCCGTACCCTTTACTTTTCATCATCTTATTCACCTTTATTCTCCGATGTTGTTCCGCCAATGAGTGTTTACTCTCGCGGCTAGGAGTGAAAGGGTGTTAGTTACTCCAGATGATGACAAAGATAGAGGGTGGTATGTCCGGTATGTTTCTGTCCCTACTGCAGGTTTAGTAGGTGAAGAAAATCTCCCCTTCCTTGAGAAGTGGAACTTTGCACGTCAGTACAGTTTTGCTCACTTTCCTTTTCTTCACTTTTGATGAACTTTCAGTACCGTGACTGTTTCTTCTTCTTTTGCAGCAACCATGGGAACCGTCGAGAATGTCTCCGGTTTCCGTGAATGGGTAGAAAAACTCTTGTCAATCGCTCTTTTAGAAGAACGTTTGTGTAAGTACCTCTCTTTGAGGTTGGGTTGGAAGGTGAAAACCCACGGTAAGTGAAGTTTTTTGTTTTTCCTTCTTCTCTTTTTGAGCTTTATCTGACCCCTTTTATTTGGTAGGGTTTCCTGCTCATGGAGTTTCTGCTGCGGCTGTGTCCGCTTCAATCCTGTCTCTAGATAAAGCCCAGGAGATCATTGCTTGTTCCTCCTCGTTGAAAAGAAAATCAAGTGGGTCCAGGACCTTAGAGGAGGAAGAGGATGAAGAGGGTTCGTTGGTCCATAGGTCACGTAGGAGGAGGGTGGTCTCTGATGATGAATCTGCACCAGTTGTTGATCCTCCTGTGCCTGAATCAGAACTTTCCGCTCCTGAAGATGCAACTCCCTCTTCTGTTCGTGAGTCTTTTGATCACCTGTTCCAACAAGGTTTTGGTACCATCTCTGATGAAGCTCCTCTTTCTGTTTTCTCTCCTCCTGCTGCTAAGAAACTTTCGTTTATTGCTCCCGTTGCTACCTCTGCTCCCATTGTCGTTCTTGCTCCCGTTGCTGCTCCTCAACCTACTCCGTCTGTGGCTCCTTCGCCCGCCCCCGCTTCCGTGCCTTCTGCTATTGAAGTAGGGTCTTCCAGCAGGGGGTGATGAAGCAAGTTACAATAGAGGTTCCTGCAGCGGGCATCCTCTTGAAAAAGTTGGTCCAAGATGATGTATGGTTAAAGCCATTGATAGGTTCGACTGAGAAGTCTAAGCTGGAAAACCACAACTCCCTGACTTGGATGAATGAGATTGTGCACTCGTCCTTAAAGGTAAAACTTGCTTTTCCTCCATATGTACTTATATATATTATTACCGTATCTAATTTATCATTTTATGTAGATCAACCTTATAGGCACAGAGCTAATGAAGAGAATTGTTCAAACGGAGCAAGCAAATGACTTCCATATTGAGGCTGATAATTAGAAGGAGCAGTATGAGAGTTCATAGCTTGGCATGGAGGCAATGGAGGAGGATACCTTGGAGCGGCAAGTTAGGGTTATGGCAGCAGAACTGGCTGTTGAGAAGGCGTCTTCGAACCAGGCAGATAAGGACAAAAGTGTCTTAGAGTCTTCATTTGCGGAGCAGCTTTCCCGTGCCACAAAGGAGATTAGGAGCCTGAAGGCTTTGTTGGACCAGAAGGAGGTGTACTCTGGTGAACTTGTTCAATTGCTCAACCAAACCCAAGAAGACCTCCGTAACTCTTCAGAGAAGGTCTAATTTTTGGAAAGATCCATTTCTCCTTTACAGGTCTCTCATGATGTTGCCGTGGCTGAAAGAGATGAGTTAAGAGCTGAAGCTGAACAATGGGAGAAAGACTACGAGGCTCTTGAAGACAAAGCAGCCGTCGATGTTAGCTGGGCTTATTTAAATGCCTGTCTTGACACATTGACAGAAATGGGACAAGAGGGCTTTGACTTGGAAGCCGAAATTGCTAAAATCAGAGAGACGATTGAGAAGTCTCAGTAAAGTTAGAATTTCTCTTCACCTGAGGCTGAGGTCCCTGCTGCTTGTGTCTCGCCATCTCAAGCCGCTCCTCCTGCCAATGAAAACCCCCATCTAGTGAAAAAGTTTAAGGAACTTGGTTCTTTTTTTTTTTATTTGCAACAATTGGTGGTTACCCCCGGACCCATTGGGGGTAAAGTTTGGTCTTTTGTAAGTCCCCAACTGACAACTTAGGGGCAACTTTTGTATAAACAAATTAGGCTTAGACTAAGTTAATACTTAGTTTTTTGCCACTATATCTTAATAGTAATATCGACATGACTTTTGATTCCTTTGAGTTTTTGTTTTCAATCTTAAATCTTTACATGCTTTCTTTTTTAGGTTTTTGGTTTACCTATGAGTTTTTGACTTTGCATTTTAAAAAATGCTTAGATTTTTTGTACCTTTTCGTAATAGGCACGATTTATAAAAGAGGGCCCTTTTTTGATCGACACTTAATGAAGAAGACGTCTCAACTTCATAATGGTGTAAATGTACAAAAGAGAGATAGGAATTTCACATGTTTTTCTTTGACAATGTTTTTAAGAAAGTCTTTGTATTGTTTCGAACTTTCGCAACATTTTACATGTGTTTGTGTATCGTCCATAACTCCTTTGCAACTGTTTTTCTTACAAAAGATTTGGTATAAACTTGTACTCGTAACTGTTTTTCTTTTGTAACAGCTTTTTCGAATTAATACAAGGATATAATTGTTTTCATTTATAAGAGTTTTTTGAATAAATATACGGGTATGAATTTTTATCCGTAGCTGTTTTTGTTTACAACAATTTTTAAATAAATACAAGGATAATGCTTTTCTCATTCGTAACTGTTTTTATTTACAACAGTTTTTGAATAAGTACAAGGATGTTGCTTCATCCGTAACTGTTTTCATTTACAACAGTTTTTGACTAAGTACAAGGATGTGCATTTTTATCCGTATCTAATATTCTGCCCTTATCCTAAACATTCGTTTACATTTACTAATATGTTCTTTTGAAGGTTTTTGAATCAGGCTTTGTGTTTTTTGTCTTTGTCCCTTTGATTTTTCTCATAGTACTTGACTTGTTGGGAAGATAGATCTTCAGGATTGATCTTTGACTTTTTGATAGTCTTTCTTTGCTTCTTCTTTGCCTTCCATACTGTATAGTCCCCCAAGTGTTTGAGCTTTGAAGAATGAAATCTCGAGCACTTGACTATTCCTTCCTTGTGGTCCTTTTCCTGAAAAGGAAAAACATGTGGGACTCGAAGGTATATAGTTTAGATGATGACTGCTTAACCCTTTAAAAACGTCCATCAGAAAGTTGTAACCCTAGACCGGGAATTCA
>ML406257.1:0-18517 GCA_005239525.1 Nicotiana knightiana
GCAACAACAAAAACTCAGTGTGATCTCACCAGTAGGGTCTGAGAGGTTAATGTGTATGCAGATCTTACCCCTATCATGTGAAGATAGAGGTTGTTTTCGATGGACCTTCACTCAAGTGAACTAGTGCATAAACCATGGAAAGCAATAGTAACATGGCATATTCCCCTATCATGTGAAGATAGGGAGGTTATTTTCGATGACAAGAAAACTGAAGCAAAAGAAATATGAGAATACTATTAATCCTACAAGAGAAGGATACTCTACCGACTACCTACTAGTCGTAGGACAAATAATATTGGCTGTGAAAGTAGCTTAATAGTTTTAGCAAAGATATCAGTAGCTCATTTATAGTTAAGGTGGTGTACGATGTAACAACGCAACAACAAAAACTCAGTGTGATCTCAGCAGTAGGGTCTGAGAGGTTAATGTGTATGCAGATCTTACCCCTATCATGTGAAGATAGAGAGGTTGTTTTCGATGGACCTTCACTCAAGTGAACTAGTGCATAAACCATGGAAAGCAATAGTAACATGGCATATTCCCCTATCATGTGAAGATAGGGAGGTTATTTTCGATGACAAGAAAACTGAAGCAAAAGAAATATGAGAATACTATTAATCCTACAAGAGAAGGATACTCTACCGACTACCTACTAGTCGTAGGACAAATAATATTGGCTGTGAAAGTAGCTTAATAGTTTTAGCAAAGATATCAGTAGCTCATTTATAGTTAAGGTGGTGTACGATGTAACAACGCAACAACAAAAACTCAGTGTGATCTCAGCAGTAGGGTCTGAGAGGTTAATGTGTATGCAGATCTTACCCCTATCATGTGAAGATAGAGAGGTTGTTTTCGATGGACCTTCACTCAAGTGAACTAGTGCATAAACCATGGAAAGCAATAGTAACATGGCATATTCCCCTATCATGTGAAGATAGGGAGGTTATTTTCGATGACAAGAAAACTGAAGCAAAAGAAATATGAGAATACTATTAATCCTACAAGAGAAGGATACTCTACCGACTACCTACTAGTCTTCCACCATAATTATTAGAGCTGAAGAAGTGAAGATGTGCTATATCTTACCTTATCACTTCTCCATAATACTTTTTAGGCTTGTCTCTATCCCTCCTCAGACCCACCATGACTAACCTCTTAAACACCTCCTCACTGGGGTATTTGGATATCTGTTTTTTACATGCCGAACCATCTCAGCCTCGTTTCCCGCCACTTGTCTACCACGGGTGTCACTCCCACCTTGTCCTTCGTTCCTGATTTTATCTTTCTTAATATGCCCACACAATACTCATCTCCGCTACATACGATGCAACAATGGTAATAGTTATTTCCAAAATTGTGGTTTACAGCTATGGATATTTATTCTTTTAACAAAATACATACGTAATTTATAAGCCATTGCGTTAGTTTTTATTACAGTTGGATATGTATATCTCGAACGATTATAATGTGATGGACATTGAAAGAAGCCTCTGCAATCCAAACAATAGACCTAGCCATTCGCAGTATATTTAGCTGCTTAAATTTCTTCTCTCCCTAATATATCTTTGGAGCATTACCAAAAATAGTTGAGGTTAGCCAGAACAACGCAGAAGAGGCGAGTCAGCTTAAGAAATAAGGATTGCTTAGTTGAAAGAATCAGTATAGTTGTATTCTGCCCTCTTAAGCAGGCAATGCTACATGGATACCCAGTATAAGGTTGTTACATGGATCGCTTGTAGTTAATCTTTCTTGATGTACAGTGACGTAGTCAGGAATTTCCGTTTAGTTTTGGCAAACAAAATGGCCAATATTTAGACAAAGAATTGAACCTGTGAACAATATATCGACCCTGTTGGACTATCTCACTCAACTATATTTAGGGTGTAAAATGTACTAATATATAACCATATAAAGTAGGAGTGATATTTGATCTATATACCCTACATAATTTTTCAGAGCGAAGGGTATTCACTTGACCACCCATGTACGTAGCTACGCCACTGATTTGCAATGGGAACGTTCATTCCATTTTTCAATATATTTGAGATCGGATTAGAGACAATAACAGAAATCTGGCACGATGTTAATATTAAAAAAATGCATCATTCAAGTTAAAAATCTATAGACTGTCTTTGAGACAGAACATAAATGTAAAATCATAACTATTTTTCTTTTTTCCTTTGGTTTTAGTGCAGCTTAGCATCGGCCATGCTCCAGGCATTTAGAGTCTCAATTGTGATTGCTTCTGTGCCATTGTTGAAGGCAAATAAATGTGCATTATCAAAGATTGCTAATGTTGGATAAACTCTTGATGTAATACATGTTTTTCCTCTAGCACCATAACTTTCCACTACTGAGTTATCAATCTGCAAATATAACTAAATTGTCAATACACACAAAATATATATAACCATGTAAATTAACAAATAATAAGAGAGAATTCAAGATTCTTTTGAAGAAGGGAAGAGAGCTTACCAAACTCCTAAGAGACAACTTCTTGTCTGCTAAATCTACATCCACATATCCAGCAAACGACGGTTTGTACATAGTTGTTTCATTCTTGAGGGTTGACCTGATGACACCAATAAATATAATTTAACAAATAAATCAATCAAATGAAGTTAGATAGCTATTTAACCAATTGCTAGAGATGTAAAAACAAGTCTTAACAGAGAATTATGAAAATAGTTGCAACTTAATTTATGGTGGGACTGCAATGAACAACAACAACAAACTCAGTATATTCCCACAAGATGGGGTCGAGGTCTGGGGCGGTTGTGGGTACATCGACCTTTACCCTATCTAGTGAAGGTAGAGAGGTTGTTTCCATTAGACCCTTGGCTCAGAAAAAGGTTTGAGAGAACAAGATTCATATTTGTTAATGAAATGTAAAGAACAAACCTTGAGGCATCAGAGCACATGAGAACCTTGTATTTGTCTTGAGCTTTAAAAACTCTGAAGAAAACAGGTGTGTATTCTTCCAAGTTTTTAGAAGCCAAAGTTATGAGTCCAAATGGACCGAGTCCACCTTGGACCGTTGAACCCTTAATGGCGCATACATCTTGCGCGTAAAGATCAGCCCAACTAGGATCAAATGGTTCTGCCTTGTCCAAACTTGTGAACGAGAAAGTCACTTCAACATCAGCCTGCAATTTTCATGAATATTGCTCTAAGTCAGACTTAGTTTGTCTCAAATATAAGTACAAAAATGAAGTCCAAACCTGTGCAACTGTGATTCCTTTGATTTCAATCTTTTCTCCCTTGTACAACTTGTGATTACTTAGTTGGACCTTTTCCTTTCTTAGAGTTTCTAATTCTTCAACAGGCCATTGAACCAATTGCTTTCCACTTGGATCAAGCCATAGTTTGCGAGGAATAGGATGGACTCCGGCCCATCCTTTCCTGACATCGTCATCAACAGTATCTGATTCATTAGCCCAACCCAACATAATTCTTCGATTCTTGCTAGGGTCGTAGAATGATTTGGACGCGTAATAATTACCATAGTCAAGTCTCAATCCTTTCCAACCATCAACAGAAGTGTTATCCGGAGTGTACCTATCTTTTTTAGTGTCATAGGTACCAACTGTGTAGTACTCAAACCTCGTTACGTCAAGGCTAACCTTAAGAACATGCTTAATGTATTCACCATTGTATGAGGTGTCCAAACCATTTGTATGCTTTAATGACACTGGGAAAAAGTCAGGACATTCCCAATTTCCAGTATTGGTAGCTGTATGAAGTGAATGTTTGGCTTTGGTCCATTTCATGAAGTCTTTACTTCTGTATAATATTGCCTTTCCCCTATGATTCCTCACACTCCCAACCAAGATTCTCCAATGACCATCTCGGCCCATCCAAGCTGTCGTTGGGTCTCGAAATTGAGTCTTGTTGATGCTCATGTCAGCAACGATTAACGGATTGTTATCGGGCTTGATCCATTTACGGAGATATGGATCAGACAAGTTAGCCGGGATCGCGTAGTTTTGGACTTGTGTCCTGTTAGCATCTACAATTCCAGTGTAGAGAATAATGGGCTTATTGCCTGGCAATATTGTAGCTGAACCTGACCATGTTCCAAACTTGTCAAATGTTTTGGAAGGGTAAATAGCAGGCTCAAGTGGTATCCAATTAATCAAATCTGTTGAGACTGAATGGGCCCAAACTATGTTGCCCCAAACTGCTCCTTTTGGGTTGTATTGGTAGAATAGATGGTACACTCCATTGTAATACATTGGGCCTGTTGAGAACAAAAGTAACAGAGAAAAAGGTTATGAGTAAAATGAAATTTCATTATGGCTAGTATTAGGAAAAAAAACTATAGTACAAAAGAAAATTTCTGACTCACCATTTGGATCTGTGTTTGTTTGAAGCATCCAAGAAACCATGGAAAAAAAATCGAGATTGATTAGAAAAATACAATTAAAAATGCATTCGAGACACATATATAGCAAGAAACCACACCTTAATTGTCGGATATTCAAAAAAAATATTTGTGAAACCTAAAGGTAGCATAAACAGAGAAATGACCATCCAATTAATTAAGTATCTAGATGAAGAATGCACATATTTTGAAGTTTTGATGGAGGAGTTTTCACTGTCACTGAGCAAATGCAGACCCCAAGAACTAATTAGTGGATTAAATGAAAGGTGAAAATACAGAACTCGAGGAATTGCAAAAAGATTAGTGGTCTTTTTCTAGTTCAACGTAGAACTAAAGGGCAGCTCGTGCACATAGTATTTAGCATTCATACAGGATCGAGGGTGTGATATAGACAGTCTATTCTAATATACTCTAATACAAATATTCGTGACTGCTTTCACGACTTGAACCCATAACCTATAAATCACACGAAAATAATTTTACCGTTGCTCCAAAGTTTCCTTTTCAACGTAGAACTAACTCTACCCTAATTTTTTGTGAGTTCCTGAAGGGAACCAACTCATGCAAGCCCCATAATTTTAAATTGCAAATATTCCTTAACTACGAAATCACATCCCTTGTCCATGAAATGTGAAAAAGAAGAAAAAATTTACTGATGAAGTATTTCTTTTTTTGTTTTTTTGAAGTAACTGAATTATAATAAAACAACTTGTTTGGATATGTAATAAAAAAGAAGTCAAAGATAACAGCAATCAAAAGAAAAAATTAAATGAAGACAAAAGATGACCAGAAGTTTTAAAACCGAAGACTTGCTTACAAGTTGCCATTGTTGTCCAAAGTCATTTGGACTTTTCTTTAGATAATGAAAATTAAAAGAGGGTCCTTTTCTGGTTCTTTATTTCCTCTCTTTCTGATTGTAACAACAAGGATTATTATTATTATTATTATTATTATTATTATTTGTGTGGAATTTTACGTGTTACTTCAGCAAAGAAAAAAGAAGAATAGAGAATTCTACGTACGTGTTACAGATAGTGAGATAGATACATGGATTGTCAAGAGAACAAACAAAATGTGAACTTTAAATATTTATGGTTAAAACTTCCTTTTTAGCTTTACATCATATGTTTTGGCTCTATGTTTCACATACTTTAGGCCATTTTGGCTTCTATATCACTTCATATTCACATGTCCTATACTATATTATATGACCCATTTTTCTTTTGGGTCAGATTAATCGGCCACCAACCCCCTACCCAACCCCTTAGGGTCGAAGTTGACTATATCATATTAAATCTCTACTTATTCTTTTTAGTCCAAAATAAGTGATTTTTTTAGATTTTCAAAATAAATAAATTATTTTTTTCTACCTTGTTCTTGGAGTAAATAGTGCTGGAGCATGGGTTAGAAGTATTTACGTGAAGAGAGAGTAAATGTTAATATAATTAATTTTATTGCTAATTAATTAATATTAAAATATGAATTTTTTAATTTGTGCAAAAATAACCAAAAAATCATTTATCTTGGACCGAAGGAGTATCATCTGCTATATAAAATCTCTACTGATATTAATGCTCAATGTAAACAAAATATCATGCATCAAGCCCACTTGATCAGCTTAGAATAATGTTACCTACACTTTATTATATCCAAAAAAACGAGAAAGGGGATTGGTTTGCCATTTATTGCAACAGGTTCAAGGTCAAATCTCCCTACTTTGAGACTAAGATCACATGTGAAACCATATAGTGTTCAAAATATTAAATGAAGGAATTAATCTATTGGTGATTTTTGGAAAAAGGCATGGATTACATATTGTGTATTTAATGCACATATCACTTTTCTTTGCTTTTCAACAAGTCAAGTACGAGAAGTAATTTTGTCCACAAATTACAATTCATGCATCCTTATTTGTTTTCCAGGATAAGCATCTCTGTTAGCGTGTGAATAAAGTCTCACAAAAAAATATTAAAAAAAGAAAAGAAAATTACTTATAAGAAGCTAAATATTTTTAATGGTGAAAGGCCTTTTTGGAGAAATCGTACAAACTTTTCTAAAGCGGACAATAACACATAATATTAAGAGTATTTTTAGACCGTTTTAGTCCAACAAATTTTATATCCCGATAACCTAACTGCAGGATTTTCACCAAAAGAATTTAGAAAATAAATACATGAAGAAATTAAGAAATTCCACACTTAATATATGTACAACTTTGCCCCTGCCAAATCGTATATAAATGCTAGAATGAAATGACAGTTTTACAGTCAAGTTTAAATAGCTAGCTATGCAGAACCCTTCATTTATTGGTACCAATTTTACATAAAAGATATGACTATAAAATTCTGAATTCGCCGCTTATTATAGTAGAGTCAAATTTCAAACAAATAACAATGATTTATATATATAAGTAGAAAAAAAAAAGACAGGCTTGAATGCATCTATAGAACGGCAACATTTATTAATTACAAATTATTAATAAGTGACTCTACTCGTCATGGGCAACATGTAGTTTGGTTAACTCAAAAGCTGTCAGAGTATTATAACAAATTAAAATAAATCAACATTTCCAGTCAACAAGACGCGAACCAATCAGGCAATAATTGAATAAACAAAATCTGCAAGTTATTCAGAGATAAAATTTAGCTGAAAGAGATAAAAACATGCATGAATTACGAAAGTAATTTTTTCTTTGATTAGAATGCAATGAATTTAATTATTACAGCATTATCCAAAAGAAGAAGAAGAACAACTCATAAAACATTTTAATTAATTCAGAACTCACGACGTCTAAATCATAAATGGAGACAAATTAGACAGAGACATGAAAACGTACCGTTAATCCAGTTTTTAGGTGGTTGAAAATGGTAACCAGTTCTGTGGACATGTTTAACATTAGCAGAGGTAGTAGATTGCAGGTGCATATAAAGTTTGTGAGAAGCATGGACACCACCATTGTTTGAAACAAATACAAAGAAACACAACAAAAGAACCAAAAGAGAAGAGTTTCTTAAAAACTCCATCTCTAAATCCTTTACTTTTTGTGTTAATTAAAGAGAGAGAGAGAGAGAAGTGTTGTGAAGTAGAAGAAAGGATGTGAAGAGTATTTATAGAGAAAAGATAAATATGAAGACTAAGATTATATTGTTTACTTTTCAAAAATGCAACGTTGAATAAATGTTTTGATAAATAGAAAATTCTCTGATGCTTCTCTTATCTTGTTTTTCCTCCTTTTGTTTACCGTTTTTTCCTCCCACATGGCTAATGGCTTTTGCCATTTGTTACTTACTTTCTTTGTGTGTATGCAAGTTGACTTGGACTTTTAAAGTTTTCTTTTGTTTTTTTTGAGAAACATCTTACTGTCATTGGATCACGGTATGTTATATTTAAATTTTTTTTTTTTTTTTTATATTTGTTTTCCAACAGAACTTTTTAGACAATATCAATAAATGCTTCTGTCTTTAAATAAATATTTTCCATTATATTAGGGGATAGAGATTGAAAAGGGAAAACGAAATGATTGAGAATTGAACCTAACACTTTTGTTTTACCAAAAAAAGTATTAACCTTTTTTTAAAACGAATTAATAGAGAGATGGGATAAATTCTAACCAACGATAATTAACTTCAGATCGAAAAACATTAAGTAGGAAAAATCGATAATAGTTAGATTTATGACCCGTCGCGATTATAAAAGATGTCGAGTGAAGATAATGGACTTACATTCTCAATGTTCACTACTAGAAATCTGGTAAAAAGCGACCACAAAAAGCGACCAACGTTAATCGCTTATATCAATTTACCGACCAAAACGCGTCCAAACACGCTTGGTCGCTATATTGGTGGTCCTTTTACCTTAGCAATCAAAGTTGGTCGCTAATTAGCGACCAACTTTGGTCGGTATAATATTTTAAATAATTTAAATTTACCAACTAAAGTTGGTCGGTATATTTAAATTACGATATGTAATTAATTATTATAATTTAAAAATTACCGACCAACGTTGGTCGGTAAATTAAAATATATATTATTTAAAAAAATATACATTTAACAGTGCCGACCAAAGTTGGTCGCTAATTTTAAAATCTTGGTTGGTCGCGAATGTTTAATTTTTTTAATTTTTTATAGTCATAAGCGACCAAGGTTGGTCGCTAATTCCCATTTTTTTTTAATAGGAAAGCGACCAACTTTGGTTGCTTTTCTGGGTTATAATTTTGGCATAAAATGCCTGTTTTTACAGCTACACCACCTGCCAGCATACCAAAAATCCCTAAATAACAATACAATTCAATACATACAATACAATTCTATACCAAAATCTCCACAACAACAACAACAACACAATTCAAAAAACACATTAAAACTAACAAATTAAAGTTCAATAGAACTAACAAATTAAGCTAACAAAATTAAGTTAAAGCTTATTACAACTAGTTCAAAACCGGTTCTATTTGTCTAGTTCAAAGTATATAAAAGTCAAGGAGTGTTTTGTAAAACATCATTATCACCGTCTGATGAACTTTCATCTATAAGACGGTATAGAGAAGGGTATTGTGGAGGACGGGAAGAACGACCATGGGGGGACGGGAGGAGCGATCACGGGGAGGACGGGAGGAATGCTCACGTGCAGGTCGAGCCTCTGGCGATGACTCACGAGATCAGGTAATCGAAAAAGCTCCAGTAGATAGGAGAGTTCTGATCTGAGCTTGCATGCCAAGGTACCGAGCATCTCTAACATTTTCTCTTTCCTTGGCTGCTTCTAGCTCGGATGTGAGCCTTGTCACAGTCTCCCGTATAGCGGAGAGGCTCTCCCCATCAAGTTGCTCGCCTTGCGAGGAAGTCCCTATTCTTTGCATTCCACACTTATAGCTATGAAATTTCATAATAGGAAGCCCGTATACCTTCCCCCATTTTGGACCGCCAGCAGACTCCATCTATATTCTTTCAACATCCTCGTCCGAAGGTTGGGTTGGCTCGCCCGACTCATTAGGTGACTGAGTGTGGATGAATTCCTCCACGTTAGTTTAGAAGCGACCCTATACGAAAATTTACATTGAATTAGTATTTCAAAATTTATATAAAAGTAAATTAAAATACTTAATGAGAAGTGAAAACTTACATATACAGTCGAGGCCCGGTCCTTGACCCACCTTTCGTGATCCATCTCTTTCTTTTTCTTTACAATATGTGTCTCCTTGAATAGCTCATCTTGGTTCATTGGATGCCCCAACTTCTTTTCCTGAAAATAAATTAATTTAGTTAATAAACATAATAGATATACTTTGAAAATTAAAATAAATTAAGCAATTACGTACCAATCTTCTTTTTATTGTCCCTAGGCTGATCGCACCTCTAGTGTGCAAGGAGCCTCCCTTCTCAGATGCGCGAGATTTCTTTCCTTTTTCGCTCTTCTCTAAGAACTTTGCGGTAAGTCATTGCCTTTGCAAATCATCCCACAATTTTTGAATTAACCAGTCAGGCTTCTTGTTCTTCTTTCTAGCTTCGGAGAAAGTATGCGACAACCGCTTGCGAGCTTGCGATGAAAATTTGCAGCCACTTTTGCGCTATAGCGGTGTTCCTATACACACTTGATATGTATTTCAAAAGTTAAATATTATATGAAAATATCATAAATATAAATAAGTAAACTGCTTAAAAGAACATTTATACCTTAAATTGATTGAAAATTTGCTCCTTCAGCGAGAATGAGAAATCAGTCCAAGTCGCATAAGGGCCATCATAAAGCTTTCTGATGGCTTTGGTGATTATCCTCGTTGTCTTATTACTCGGTATGAACCTGCAATTTAACAAAAAAACATATTAATATTTTAGTAAAAACTTTACAAAATAATAAACGCAAAAATAACAAATAACTCTTACCTATCACCCTCAAGGACTATGATGATCTTGCCATATTGATCATAATGCACCTCCCCGTCATCATTTTCATCATCGTCTGATGCATGTATATCAGAGGCATGTGTGGAAGGTGTAGGGGGTCAGAGCTACTACCTCGCAGGAGAAGGCCTGAAATAGATGGAGTCGCTGATGAAGATGGTTGCAATCCCTGTGACTGCGACATAGCTGGATGGACCCCAAGTGGCTGTGATACTGATGGTTGTGACCCGAGTGGCTGTGACATGGATGGATGTGATACATGTGGCTGGGATATGGATGGATGCGATGCGGATGCCTGCGATCCACGTGGTCATGAGGCAGCTGGACTGTATGCCGGACGTACAGTCATATGGCCCTGTGATGAAAGACCTGGTGTCTGCATGAAGCTGTAGGGCTCGTGATATAGGGTGGGGTGGAGGATAAGACATAGGCATAGGCATAGGCATCTCTGAAGAGGGTGGAAAAGATGGAGTATTATTTTCTACCCTCCTCTTTCCCTTCCTAGCCTTTTTCTCGACCCCGAGAACCAGTAGGGTCATTGTTACCTTGACCCTTGCCTGTCATCTGCATAATATAATACATATTTAGATTGAAACATATAATAAACTAGCTATAAAACGAGAGTTATTAAAAAAACCAACTTTTTTAAGCTCATCGACGTATTGTTCCTCGTCCGAGAATTCTTCTTCGTCACTTGTTTGAGCTTCATCAGTTGATTCTTCGTCCTCATTTTCTATAATTGTTACTTTATTTATATCAACTTCTTCCAATATGTGTTCAAGATGTTCCAAATCATTTTCTAACTGATCGTCCACTATTTGGTGAACCCTGGAGATATCGTTTTGATATGCAACATCCAACACATTCTCAACTTCCACCCTACCTACATGCTTAGTTTTTATTACAACCCACCAATCGGACTTATTCCGCTGCAATGGATAAGGATCAGAATACACTTGCCTAACATTATGTGCAATTATGAAAGGATCATAGCGATCCTACTCCCTCGTATGATTAACCTCAATTATGTTGTATTGGTTGTGTACTCTTGTACCTCTTGTTGGATTTGGGTCAAACCACTTGCATCTAAAGAGTATCAATTTCTTATATGGCCAACCTGTATATTCTAGTTCTATTATTTCTTTGAGCACACCATAATAATCAATATCTCCAACTTGGTTGCCATCACCACCTTGAACCCACATCCCGCTGTTGTTGCTATTTTTATTTTTAGTGCAATCCTCTGTATGGAATTTATAACCATTCACTACGTACTTAGACATTGTTGTGACCTGAAGCCCAGGTCCCTAAGATATATCTTTCAAAAATTGATTTACACCATTATTTGGATCATTTACCTACATATTGTTAAAAAATTTCATAAGTTAGCATAACTTACAAACATTTTTTACCTACATAGTGTTAGAACATTATCAGGATAAACTTATAAATTATTTGAACCATGTATCAAATCTCGTATATACAACATCATGGCCAAATTGACCCACAAAGTGACTGTGACATATCATATATTTTTAGTAGTTGCATCGAGATGTAATCACAATAAATTTTATATTCTTATAACTACTAAATCAATACTTAATTGAGAAATGGTACAACTTCGGGACAATTTAGCAACACATGAAGTGTAGCTGACTTGTACTCCATATCACTCAAACTTCTCTTTCTAACATCCTTAGAACATCGGCCTGGTTGATTGAATATGGATATAGGAGGATATAATGGATCATTCATACATTCGACCGTGTGCCTATTGGGCCTATTCCTAGCACATGGCACATTACTCTCAAAATAATAAAAACAAAAATGAGCAGTTTCGTTTGCAAGATAAGCTTCGCATATAGATCCTTCAATCCTATTCCTCTGCTTAACAAATTGTTTGCATTTGCCAATTGTCCTACATAATTTCAGGTTAGCCAAGAACATTCAAATAAAACAGAAAATTACATCAAACTTATAATATTACCTCTCAAAGGGATACATCCATCTGCATTGAACAGGCCCTCCAAGTCGTGCCTCGTGTACAAGGTGGATTGGAAGGTGTTCCATCACATCAAAAAAACCACATGGGAATATCTTTTCCATCTTACTAGAAGTTACACGAATGTTCTGATCCATCCAGAGTAGGTTTTCTTCCCTTAATGTGGTAGAACACAAGTCTTTGAAAAACAAACTAATCTCTGTGATGGGTTTCCAGATTCTTTCAGGCAAACCACAAAATGCAATAGGCACTAAGGTCTCTATGAAAACATGACAATCATGGCTTTTCAAATGGCTCAACTTCCCTATCTCCATATCAACTTTTTTTCCAAGATTCAACGCATAACCCTCAGGCACCTTCAATTTCGTAACCCAATCACAAATTTGCCGTCTTTCCTCCAAAGTGAATGTGTAACTTGCTTTGGGCTTGAATATATTTCCATTGTTTGCTGTCTGCAAGTATAATTCAGGCCACCTGCAATATTCTTGTAAGTCCATTCTAGCCTTTGGGTTATCCTTTGTCTTACCTTTAACATCCATCATTGTGTTGAACATATTGTCAAAATAATTCTTCTCAATATACATGACATCAAGGTTGTGACGGAGAATATTATCCTTCCAATAAGGCAACTCCCAAATATACTCTGTTTCGTCCAATTATGAGTAACACCGTATCCGGGGAATCTATAAGGTGGAGCTTCAGTAACTTTACTGAAGTTCTGGACCCTCTCCCAAATTTCCTCACCTGAAAGTATCGGAGGTGGAGAATCATATTCCATTTTATTCTTTTTGAATGCATTTTTCATCCTTCTAAACTCATGATCAGGAGGCAAGAATTGACGATGACAATCAAACCATGATTGCTTTCGGCCATGTTTCAAAGTGAACACTTTACTATTTTCCATACAGTAAGGACAAGCTAGCTTCCCATCAGTCATCCACCCAGACAACATTCCATACATAGGAAAATTGTTAATAGTCCACATTAAATTAGCACACAAATTCAAATTCTGCTTGGTTGATATGTCATATGTTTCGACACCATCATACCACAATTGTTTTAGCTCATCAATCAAAGGTTGCAAATATACATCAATCAAACTTTTCAGATTACGTGGACCGGGGATAATACAATTTAAGAATATATATGGACTATTCCTGCACAACTCGGGTGGTAGATTATAAGGTGTAAGAAAGACAGACCAACATGAATATGGTGTCGCAGATACAGAAAAAGACATGAAACCATCCGTACACAGACCTAACCGAATGTTCCTTGGTTCACTAGCAAAATCTGGATATGTCCCATCAAAGTGCTTCCAAGCTTCTCGATCTAAAGGATGACACATAACACCAGGTGGTCTTCTATTTTCAAAGAGCCATCTCATATGAGGAGCATAACTCATCGACGCATATAACCTCTTTAACCTATGTATAAGAGGTAAATAATGTGTGATGACCCGAAAGGTCATCCCGTATATTTCTAGCTAATTCTGTGTTCCGAGGTCGTGAAAACCTCCTTCTATCTCACCTCAATTGCGTGCGCAGTCCGGGCGTGTAGCCGGGAAGCCTTTATGTGAAAAACTGATAAAAACGATAATTTTGTAATAGAAATTTGAATAAAGTTGACTTCAGTCAACGTTTTTGGTAAACGGACCCGGACCCATAATTTGACGGTCCCGAAGAGGCCATAGGAAAATATGGGACTTGGGCGTATGCCCGAAATCGAATTCCGAGGTCCCAAGTCCGAGAAATGAATTTTTAAAAGAAATTATTTTCTGAAAATAAAAGAGGTTTTTGAAAAGGAAATTATATGTGAAACCTGGGGTATCGGGCCCGTATTATGGTTCCGGAGCCCTGTACAGGTTCGACATAATATTTGTGCCAAATCTGTGAAGTTTGGTAAGAAATAGACTTCATTAGATGTGATTCGGACCGTAAATGCAAAATTTGATGTTTAAAGAAGTTTTGAGGAATTTCATTGATTTTTGGTTTAATTCATCGTTTTAGTGTTGTTTTATGTGGTTTGAAACCTCAAGCGAGTCCGTGTTAGGTTATATGACTTGTTTGTGTGATTAGAGGGGGTCCAGGGGACCTCGGGTGTGTTTCAGGTGGGCTACGGGTCCTTTTATTCCATTTTGAACTGCTGTTATGTGTCCCTGCTGGTCGTCCAAACTTTGTTCTTCGTGTTCGCATTCTGCAGTACGCAATCACATAGCTTCATGTTCTCCTCCTCCGTGTTCGCGAACTCCTTGTCGCATTCGCGATGAACAACCTGGGCAGCTTTCCTCTTTCTTCTTCGCGATCGCAAACCATGTTTCGCGATCGCGATTTATTTAACGTCTCGGCAGAATATAAGTTTTCCAAAATCGGGGTTTCACCATTTTAAACATATTTTGACTTCTAGAGCTCGGGTTTTGGTAATTCTTTGAGGATTTTTCACACAAATCTAATGGGTAAGTGTTCTTCCACTATAATTAATTATATTTCATGAATTAGTTCTTGTTTTTATCATTTAATTTGTGTTTTGGGTTGAGGGAATTGTGAGTTTTGAAAGAAAACTTCTAAAATATAAAATCATGATTTGAAAGACCAAATGTTATCGGAATTGGAACAATTTAGTATGGGTGAACTCGTATCGGAATGGGTAATCGAAATTTGTAAAATTTGTCGGGTTCCAAGGTGCGGTCCCGGGGGTCGACTTTTGGGTCGATTTTTATGATTTTGTAAAGATTAAGACTTTATTATTCGGAATCGTTCCTTATATGTTTTATATGTATTTTGAAGTTGTTTTAGTTGATTTTGAGCCGTCCGGAGGCCTTCCCGCTCGAGAAGTCTATTTTTGAGTACCGGGTTGTCGTCTTTGGGATAAGTATCTTGCCTAACATTGTGTGGAGGAATTACCCCTTAGGATTTGAGTCTTCTATGTTGATTGTAGTCCATGTACGCGAGGTGACGAGCGCATGCTCGCACTTATTACTGGAAAGTTGACCCTTTAGGAATCTTAGATCCTTATATTCGCCGAGTATGAAGTGTCCTTAGCATGATTGAATTTCCTAATTTCTAGTGTCATCTTTATTTTCTTAAATGTGGAAGTTCTTAATTTTGGATTTACTCCTATTGCCTACTTGACTCCTAATTGACTTATCTGAAGGTTTATTTCCTTTATTGTCATGCTATATCTTCTTAACTGTGTATCTCAAATTTGCAATTATCTTCATCTCAAACTATAATTGTTTTGGTCTTAAATGAAGTTATGATTATTCTCTGCTGCTTGTCCTTAAGTGGAAATTGTTGAATATTCTCGTAACTGCTCAACCTTAAAGGAAGTTTAAATATTCTATACCTTCATGACTTGCCTTATATGGAGTTATCGAATTTATGTTGATTTCTTGTTATTCACCCGTGTAATTAGGTGCGGCTGTTACATGCTATTTTCCTTCCTTGTAGAGTGATTTCTTAATATGCCTAGCTCTTCTTATTATGTCTATTTCTCGTGAACTAGTTTTGCCTATCTTGTGATCGAAGGTTATTGAGTTGATGTATTAATTGTATTCCGAACTGTTGCCCGTGTTATTGTTGTTGTTGTACTGGTTGTGGTGATGCACGAGGTTTCTGCCGTGCAGTTGTTGATATGGGGATTTGCACGAGGTTTCTGCCGTGTCGAGTTTACCACTGATATTGCACATGCGACATAATAAGGCGGGATACGAGATTGAGTGTTGCGCATGTGGCGTGATAAGGTGGGAACATGTTTATGCACGTGTGGCGAAACAAGGCGGGCATATACTTTAATATTGCACACGTGGCGTGACAAGGTGGACTATGACAGGGATTGTTTATGATAATTGTGTTGGCCTGGGGGCATTCCTTGTTGTTGATATTTTGTATTGGAACACTTACCGTGTGAGTTCATTCGTGTGGAAATTTATGAGATGGAAATGTACGTGTTGCCCCTTTGTTTTCCTTATGTCTATTGGTTGTTGAAATCAGGTTAGGACACCTGCACAAGCATACACGTAGTTAAGTACTATTAATGGATTCAGGACTCCTTATTGTTGTCAAATATAGATACTCTTGTTGTGCTTACCGTATGGGTGGGAATGACCCAATTGGCACGTGAGTCGTCCGTGCAGTTAGTACTCAAATGAGGGCGCAAGTTGCCAAGTATTAGGGTTCGGATGTTGGGACCCGTAAATGATGATTTGTCCGAGGTTCATAACCTCGTGGACATGACTATGAATTTGATGTAGAAATGGATGAAATTGTTGAGTCATTACATGCTCTTGTTGAATATTTACATGCCGGATTTGTCTGTGATCTATTCAGTCTTTGGGTTACTTCATGGTTTCCGCTGATACTTATTGTTTTCCTTATTTATCGAATTCACTGTCTTGTTAGCTATATTGCGTAGCCTTTATGTATATCATTATTTCCCTGATTTCTATATATTGATACTTGTTCAGTTTTATTAGACCAGTGGGTGTCTTGACTAGTCCTCGTCACTACTTCACCGAGGTTAGTCTTGATACTTACTGGGCACCGCTGTGGTGTGCTCATACTACTCTTCTGCATATTTTTGTGCAGATTCCAGGTTTTCGCATAGCCGGCCGAGTGATTGATAGTAGCGGTTGCTGTTCTGGAGACTCAAGGTAAAACCTTTTCAACGTTCGCGGTTTGAGAGTCACCATCTTATGTTTTGTATGCACTGTTGCACTTATTTCTGAACAGTGGTATTTTAGGAGTTTAGTGTAAATTCTTAAAAGCTTATGACTTGTACTTCCGGGTTTTGGGAATATAAAATGTGTAAAGAATTATTTATTTCAGAAAAGTATTAGATTCTATTTATTATTGTTGTTATTCCTGAATATTAGGCTTACCTAGTCCGTAAGACTAGGTGCCATCACGATACCCAACGGAGGGAGATTTGGGTCGTGACAAGTTTGTATTAGAGCTCTAGGTTCATAGGTGCTACGAGTCATATGCGAGTTTAGTAGAGTCTTGCGGATCGGTACGAAGACGTCTATACTTATCTTCAAGAGGCTACAAAA
This sequence comes from Nicotiana knightiana, assembly GCA_005239525.1. Classification (NCBI taxonomy): domain Eukaryota; kingdom Viridiplantae; phylum Streptophyta; class Magnoliopsida; order Solanales; family Solanaceae; genus Nicotiana; species Nicotiana knightiana. The sequence continues at coordinate 17,334 of ML406257.1, forward strand.
CTATTAGGATAACTTCACTTCCTTCCTTCTTATCATGCGAGTTCATTGATCTTGAAGTTTGAAATTTATCATTCCATTCTCTCAGAGATGGTGCGGACGCGAGCTGTAGATTCTGAGGATGTTACCCCCAGAGCAGATGCCGCCAGGGGCAGAGGTAGAGGCAGAGGTCGATGAGGGGAACGTGCCGCAACTAGAGCACCTGCCAGAGCAGCCGTTGAGGAGCCGCCGACAGTTCCAGTTGGGGGACCGGAGGCGCCTTTTTACACCCGGACTTCATCAGACCTTGGCATAGTTCTGGGATGTGATTGGTACCTTAAATCAGGCAGGATGGATTCCGGGTGCACCAGCTACTTCACAGGGCGGGGGAGGACCTCAGACTCCCGTCGCCCATACTACGGAGCAGTGAGATCAGGTTGGTCAGGTTCCAGGTGTCATGGCAGCACAGCCTGGGATCCCAATTCCGCCCGTGGTTAGGGAAACAACATCTGAGGAGGAACAACTTAGACTCGAGAGGTAACAAGAAGTACCACCCTCCTACCTTCAGTGGATTGGCGACAGATGATTCCCAGGGTTTCCTGGAGGAGTGTCACCGCATTCTTCGTACTATGAGTATTGTGGAGATGAGCGGGGTTGCTTTCGTTACGTTCCAGCTCAGGGGAGTGGCTTATCAGTGGTGGCGGGCATATGAGTTGGGTAGCCAGGCCGAGTCAGCTTCACTTACATGGGGTCAGTTTTCAGAAATATTCTTGAGTGAGTTTTTACCTCAGTCCCTCCGAGATTCATGGGGTGCGGAGTTTGAGCGGCTGTGCCAGGGCACTATGTCAGTATCAGAGTATGCCGTCAGGTTCAGTGATTTGGCCAGGCATGCACCTACTTTGGTTGCTACAGTTAGAGAGCGTGTTCGCAGATTCATCGAGGGCCTCAGGCGTGATATTTGGTTTAGCATGGCTCGGGAGTTAGAGTCGGATATTTCATTTCAGCAGGTGGTAGGGATTGCTCGCAGAGTTGAGGGCATGATGGATCGTGAGAGAGACGACATGCAGGACTATGATAGAGATGTCAGACGAGGTCAGGAGAGAGAGGGCAGAGAGGTGAGGAGGCCTCGTGGGCCGGAGAGATTTACTGGTCCTTATTATGGAGGCAGGGTACGACACAGTAAAGGTTTTATGGATCAGCCACTTCAG
>ML406257.1:18789-88131 GCA_005239525.1 Nicotiana knightiana
AGCTAGCATTATGATTTTTATCAGCTGAGATGAATTAGTGGAGGAATTTCAATTGGCATGATATATTTTCGGTATGTGATTCAGAGTTGAGGGCGAGGTCCTCGTGATATTTGTGATCCGATATGTTTGGACCGGGCTGAGTACCGCAGTGGAAATTGTATCAGGATGGTATCTTTGTGATTTGTTCATGTGCTTTAGTTCCTTCCTTGTTATGTTGTTGTGTAAGTTAGCATTGATAGAGAGTCGTGCCTGTCGGTCTTGTCTGATAGTTTCCTTATGTGTTTCTCCTTTCATATTCAGTTATTTTCGTTTTGTGCTCCTTGAGTTTTATCTTGCAGCGTGTGTGCCCGGTGGTGTTAGTTGTGGCTTGGTGATTTGGGTGTCAAGGTTGTGAAGTCTTTGTGTTTCTTGATTTATTATAAGTGTGATGGAGGTTGGGAATATAGTTCTATCGGATATGAGGCTAATTGCCAATGCTGAGTTGATTTCGGGCAGCCATTGCGACCCAAGTGTTATTATGAGCCTATGTGTGATGTGACATATTGTGTGGTCATGCCTTATGGGTATAGTCATGAGTTAATGTAGCTGGTTGGGGCTAATGTCGGATGTGGATTTAGAATCGGGTATTTTGGAAATGAGTAGAAGGTCAGAAATTGAGGTATGAGGCTTATCGCTAGTATAGAAAAGCTAAATTGCGGTTGTGGTGGTGTTTTTAGGCTTACGTAGGTTGGGGTGACGTGGGATCACCCGCGGGTGTGTGTTGGAAATGCGAAATCAGTGATTGGATGAGTTCAAAGTGAATCTTAGCACGTTCGAGGACGAACGTTTGTTTAAGAGGGGGAGATTGTGATGACCCGAAAGGTCATCCCGTATATTTCTAGCTAATTTTGTGTTCTGAGGTCGTGAAAACCTCCTTCTATCTCACCTCGATTGCGTGCGCAGCCCGGGCATGTAGCCGAGAAGCCTTTATGTGAAAAACTGGTAAAAACGATAATTTTGTATTAGAAATTTGAATAAAGTTGACTTCAGTCAACGTTTGTGGTAAACGGAACCGAACCCGTAATTTGACGGTCCCGGAGGGTCCGTAGGAAAATATGGGACTTGGGCGTATGCCCGGAATCGAATTTCGAGGTCCCAAGTCCGAGAAATAAATTTTTAAAAGAAATTATTTTCTGAAAATACAAGAGGTTTTTGAAAATGAAATTATATGTGAAACCTGGGGTATCGGGCCCCTATTATGGTTCCGGAGCCCTGTACATGTTCGACATAATATTTGTGCCATATCTATGAAGTTTGGCAAGAAACAGACTTCATTAGATGTGATTCGGACCGTAAATACAAAATTTGATGTTTAAAGATGTTTTGAGGAATTTCATTATCGTTTTAGTGTTGTTTTATGTGGTTTGAAACCTCGAGCGAGTCCGTGTTAGGTTATATGACTTGTTTGTGTGATTAGACAGGGTCCCGGGAGCCTCGGCTGTGTTTCTGATGGGCTACGAGTCCTTTTCTTCCATTTTTGAACTGCTGTTTCTGGTGTCTGTTGCCCTCTTTCGCGATCATGTAGTGTTCTGTTTGCCCCGCCCATGTTTCCTTCATCACAATCGCAGTGATTCTTTCGCGATCGCGATATGTCCCTGCTGGTCACCCAAACTTTGTTCTTCGCGTTCGCATTCTTCAGTACGCGATCGCAGAGCTTCCTGTTCTCCTCCTCCGCATTCGCGAACTCCTTGTCACGTTCGCGATGAACAACCTGGGCAGATTTCCTCTTTCTTCTTCGCGATCGCAATTCATTTAATGTCTGGGCAGAATATAAGTTTTCCAAACTCGGGGTTTCACCATTTTAAACATATTTTGACTTCTAGAGCTCGGGTTTTGGTTATTCTTTGAGGGGTTTTCACACAAATCTACTGGGTAAGTATTTTTCCACTATAATTAATTATATTTCATGAATTATTTCTTGTTTTTATCATTTAATTTGTGTTTTGGGTTGAGGAAATTGTGGATTTTGAAAGAAAACTTCTAAAATGTAAAATCATGATTTGAAAGACCAAATGTTATCGGAATTGGAAAAATTTAGTATGGGTGAACTCATATCGGAATGAGTAATCGGAATTTGTAAAATTTATCGGGTTCCGAGGTGCGGGACCTGGGGTCGACTTTTGGGTCAATTTTTATGATTTTGTAAAGATTGAGACTTTATTATTCAGAATCGTTCCTTATACATTTTATATGTATTTTGAAGTTGTTTTAGTTGATTTTGAGCCGTTTGGAGGCCTTCCCACCCGAGAAGTCTATTTTGGAGTACCGGGTTGTCATATTTGAGGTAAGTATCTTGCCTAACCTTGTGTGGGGGAATTACCTCTTAGGATTTGAGTCTTTTATGTTGATTGTAGTCCGTGTACGCGAGGTGACGAGTGCATGCTCGGACTTATTTGTGGAAAGTTGACCCTTTAGGAATCTTAGATCCTTATATTCACCGAGTATGAAGTGTCCTTAGCATGATTGAATTTTCTAATTTCTAGTGTCATCTTTATTTGCTTAAATGTGAAAGTTCTTACTTTTGGATTTACTCCTATTGTCTACTTGACTCCTAATTTACTTATCTGAAGGTTTATTTCCTTTACTGTCATGCTATATCTTCTTAACTGCATATCTCAAATTCGCAATTATCTTCATCTCAAACTATAATTGTTTTGGTCTTAAATGAAGTTATGATTATTCTCTGCTCCTTGTCCTTAAGTGGAAATTGTTGAATATTCTCGTAACTGCTCAACCTTAAAGGAAGTTTAAATATTCTATACCTTCGTGACTTGCCTTATATGGGGTTATTGAATTTGTGTTGATTTCTTGTTGTTCACCCGTGTAATTAGGTGCGGCTGTTACATGCTATTTTCCTTCCTTGTGGAGTGATTTCTTAATATGCCTAGCTCTCCTTATTATGTTTATTTTTGTGAACTAGTTTTGCCTATTTTATGATCGAAGGTTATTGAGTTGATGTATTAATTGTATTTCGAACTGTTGCCCGTGTTGTTGTTGTTGTACTGGTTGTGGTGATGCACGAGGTTTTTGCCGTGCGGTTGTTGATATAGGGATTTGCGCGAGGTTTTTGCCGTGTCGTGTTTACTACTAATATTGCACATGCGGCGTGATAAGGCGGGATACGAGATTGAGTGTTGCGCATGTGGCGTGACAAGGTGGGAACATGTTTATGCACATGTGGCGAAACAAGGCGGGCATATACTTTAATATTGCACACGTGGCGTGACAAGGTGGTCTATGGCAGAGATTGTTTATGATAATTGTGTTGGCCTGGGGGCATTCCTTGTTGTTGATATTGTGTACTGGAACACTTACCGTGTGAGTTCATTCGTGTGGAAATTTATGAGATGGAAATGTACGTGTTTCCCCTTTGTTTTCCTTATGTCTATTGGTTGTTGAAATCAGGTTCGGACACCTGCACAAGCATACACGTAGTTAAGTACTAGTAATGGATTCAGGACTCCTTGTTGTTGTCAAATATAAATACTCTTATTTTGTTTACCGTATGGGTGGGAATGACCCAATTGGCACGTGAGTCGTCCGTGCAATTAGTACTCGAATGAGGGCGCAAGTTGCCAAGTGTTAGGGTTTGAATATTGGGACCCGTAAATGATGATTTGTCCGAGGTTCAGAACCTCGTGGAGATGACTATGAATTTGATGTAGAAATGGATGAAGTTGTTGAGTTATTACATGCTGTGTTGTATATTTACACGCCGGAGTTGTCTGTGATCTATTTAGTCTTTGGGTTACTTCATGGTTTCCGCTGATACTTATTGTTTTCCTTCTTTATCGAATTCACTGTCTTGTTAGCTATATTCCGTAGCCTTTATGTATATCATTATTTTCCTGATTTCTATATATTGATATTTGTTCAGTTTTATTAGACCAGTGGGTGTCTTGACTAGTCCTCGTCACTACTTCACCGAGGTTAGTCTTGATACTTACTGGGCACCGCTGTGGTGTGCTCATACTACTCTTCTGCACATTTTTGTGCAGATTCCAGGTTTTCGCATAGCCGGCCGAGTGATTGATAGTAGCGCGGTTGCTGTTGTGGAGACTCAAGGTAAAACCGTTTCAGCGTTCGCGGTTTTGGAGTCACCATCTTATCTTTTGTATGCACTGTTGCACTTATTTCTGAACAGTGGTATTTTAGGAGTTTAGTGTAAATTCTTAAGAGCTTATGACTTGTACTTCCAGGTTTTGGGAATATAAAATGTGTAAAGAATTATTTATTTCAGAAAAGTATTAGATTCTATTTATTATTGTTGTTATTCCTGAATATTAGGCTTACCTAGTCTGTAAGATTAGGTGCCATCACGATACCCAACGGAGGGAGATTTGGGTCGTGACATAATGCATCACCTTGATAGCGACCATATTCCCGCTGGAAAACCTCTTGAAATGAGGCTTTTCGCAAAATTTACAACTATCTAAATTTGTATCATCTTTATAATATAACATGCAACCATGTTCACAACAATCAATTCTCATTGACGAAAGTCCTAACTTAGAAACCAATCTCTTTGCCTTATAGAAATCACCAGGTAAGTTGATATTAAAGTCAACTAGTTCGCTCATAAGGTCAATGAAAGAGTCCATTGCTGCTTGAGAAATATTCAATCAGATTTTATACTTAGTAATCTAACTGCAACAGACATCTCAGAGTGCGGACTTCCTTCCCGTAGTGGACGACTAACTTCCTCTAACTATTCATAAAAACGTTTTGCGTCATCATTAAGAGTTTATTCAACATTTTCATTGGGCTCACCCATTAAGTGCATCCCAAAAGCATCTGCAACCATATCATGAATTCTAAAATCACGATTTGTATTCTCCACCAACCTACTACTTTCACCCACAACCATGTTATGAAATATCCCACGGCTACCATCGATCTCTCCATGATTAATCCCCACAAAGTAATTCGCTATAAACCCCTTCTTATAAAGTGAAACTTAACTTCTTCCGATTTTCCAAACTTCATACAATCGCACCTAACACAAGGGCACCTAATTACTCCTTCACTTTGGTATGGTGGAAGTGACATTGCATGTCTAATAAAGTCATCAACCCCTTCTATAAAATCCTCCCGCAATCCCTGCCGATTATGATAATTCCTATTGTACATCCAAGTACGATGTTCCATCTATACAAATAAAATAAGGACAATTAATTTAGTTAATTCATATCCTAATTTTTTTTAGTTAATTAATTTCATATCCTAAAAATTCAATTCATATCCTAAAATTTCAATTTGTAAACTAAAAGTTCAATTCTTATCCAAAAGGTTCAATTCATAAATTAAAAGTTCAATTCATATCCTCAAATTTTAATTTATAAACTATAAGTCCAATTCATAAACTAAAAGTCCAATTCATATCCTAAAATTTCAATTTATAAACTAAAAGTTCAATTTATAAACTAAAAGTTCAATTCATAAACTAAAGTTCAATTCATATCCAAAAAGTTCAATTCATATACTAAAATTTCAATTCATATCCTAAAGGTTCAATTCATAAATTAAAAGTTCAATCCATATCCTAAAATTTCAATTTATAAACTAAAAGTTCAATTATAAACTAAAAATTCAATTCATAAACTAAAAGTTCAATTCATATCCTAAAATTTCAATTTATAAATTAAAAGTTCAATTTATAAACTAAAAATTCAATTCATAAACTAAAAGTTCAATTCATAAACTAAAAGTTTAATTCATAAACTAAAAGTTCAATTCATAAACTAAAAGTTCAATTCATATCCTAAAAGTTCAATTTATAAACTATAAGTTCAATTCATACCCTAAAATTTTAATTTATAAACTACAAGTCCAATTCATAAACTAAAAGTCTAATTCATATCCTAAAATTTCAATTTATAAACTAAAAGTTCAATTTATAAACTAAAAATTCAATTCATAAACCAAAAGTTCAATTCATAAACTAATAGTCCAATTCATATCCTAGAATTTCAATTTATAAACTAAAAGTTCAACTTATAAACTAAAAATTCAATTCATAAACTAAAAGTTCAATTTATAAACTAAAAGTTCAATTCATANAATATAATTATTAAAACTTTATAACTGGGTCCCACATTAGCGACCAACAATGTTTCTTTGACCAAGCAAGTCTGACCAGCCCGGTCAATATTTTGACCTCTTTACCGACCAAATACCGACCAACCTTGGTCGGTAAATTATTTAAAATAAATATTTAATATTTTTCTCCACCTTTGCGACCAACTTTGGTCGCTTTTTTTGACCGACCAACTTTGGTCGCAAATTGGTGGTCGAAAAATTCCAGATTTCTAGTAGTGGTTGTTATTCTACAATACGCTATAAAGAAGAACAAAAAAGTGTCCCGTTGACAGCTATGGAATATATCTTTATTGATTTCATGATGGAGATTACAAAGGTTTGGAACAATGTTTTGAACCTTCTCTNTTACAATGTTGAAATAATTGAAACAAAACTAGAAATAACAAAGAAATGAGTTATAATTCAAACCTAGGTTTTTTTAAGTGGAGAAGGAGAGAGAGAGTGGCGGCGGAAGTGGCGATCGGTGACGGCGAGGCAGTGGTGACGCGGGGTGGGGGAATGGGATTTGTGTGAGAAGGGGAGGGGAAGGTGTTGAGTCAGAGTTGTGAAATTTTGGGATGAAAATAAGAGAAATGGGGGAACCCGTTTTTAGTCTGTTTTTAGAAAATAACGACCAATGTTGGTCGCTATTTTGGTCGGTACATTAAGCTTTGACCGTTTGACCAAAATAGCGACCAACTTTGGTCGCTATTTTTAAAAAAGAAAATTAAATTCTTTTTTTTTTTTTAAATATTATAAGCTATAAAAAAAATTATTATTAGCTATAAATATTTATTTTATTTAACTAAAATTATTATAAATAATTATAACTATAAGCATAATCTTTTAAAAAAAATTATATTAACTAGGTAATTACTTTTAATAGATTATAATAGCATCTATGTAAAGGAATTTCTTAAGTTATATTTAAGTATATGAGTAATTTCATACACACGCATACACTATATTGTAACTGATGATCAATCTTATACATTACTACGTACGAATAATTAACCAATTGATAAATCAATATAATATTATTCTATTGTATATAAGTCGAGATATTTTATTTTTATTATTAATAGATATATGTTAGGCGTATATATAGCTTGTTATAGTATATGTTAGTGTGTGTATATATATAACACACACACTTCATGCTACTTTAACTACATATATAGCATGTTATAGTATATGTTACTGTATTCATTATTTGTATTATAACATAGTTAATGGATTACATTCATTCATCACTAATAATGCATGACATATATTAATCGATATAAGTCGAGACATTTTGTTTCTACTATTAATAGATATATGTCAGACGTTTTATTTTTAATATTCAAAGATATCTGAGTAGGTTATAAGTCGATGAATCAATTTACAAGTCTATCAATCCCTAAAAGAACCCGTCCCTGTGTTCCTAGCGCTTCATGTTCTTATATATATATATATATATATATATATATATATATATATATATATATATATATATATATATATATATGTACATGAAGCGCTATGAACACAGGATCGGGTTATTTTAGGGATTGACACCTATATACGGCTATACACACACACACACACACTTCACTGTAATACTATAACGTATATATAACTTGTTATAGTATATGTTAGTGTGTGTATATATATATAACACACACACTTCGTGCTACTTTAACTACATATATAGCATGTTATAGTATATGTTACTGTATTCATTATTTATATTATAACAGAGTTAATGAATTACATTCATTCATCACTAGGTTATAAGTCGATGAATTAATTATAACAGATTAATTGATATAAGTCGAGACGTTTTGTTTTTAATATTCAACGATGCATCTGAGTAGGTTATAAGTCGATGAATCAATTTACACACAAATATATTTGATGATAAATTATATATACTAATTAGGATCTTGACAAGTCTCTCTCTATATATATAACACGCTTCATTGTACTACTTTAACTACATATATATCATGTTAGAGTATATTTTAGTGTATTCATACCTTGTATTACAAAAGTGTTAACGAATTACATTTATATTATTTATATAGTAAATATAAAAGTGATTTTTAATTTTCACCAATGTTGACCAGAAAACAGACCAACTTTGGTCGCTAATTGTCCATAAATTAAAAATTAGCGACCAAAGTTGGTCGCTATTTGCTTACCTTGTATTAACCGACCAACTTTGGTCGATAATTTTAAATAAGATTTATTTATATTTTATAAAATATTTTAAATAATAATATAATTATTAAAACTTTATAACTGGGTCCCACATTAGCGACCAACAATGTTTCTTTGACCAAGCAAGTCTGACCAGCCCGGTCAATATTTTGACCTCTTTACCGACCAAATACCGACCAACCTTGGTCGGTAAATTATTTAAAATAAATATTTAATATTTTTCTCCACCTTTGCGACCAACTTTGGTCGCTTTTTTTGACCGACCAACTTTGGTCGCAAATTGGTGGTCGAAAAATTCCAGATTTCTAGTAGTGGTTGTTATTCTACAATACGCTATAAAGAAGAACAAAAAAGTGTCCCGTTGACAGCTATGGAATATATCTTTATTGATTTCATGATGGAGATTACAAAGGTTTGGAACAATGTTTTGAACCTTCTCTTGGGTTCCCTCTGGATTCCCTTCAGAGAAGGTTCTTAAAGAAGAAGAAAAAAGAAAAGTCCCCCCGATCATTCTCTTATCCTGTATATATATACTAGATGTTCTCCTTGGCTTAGCGGTCCTTAGCCAGGGTCCTTTATTCTGCTATCTGTACTTTAGGTCGGCCTCGGTAAAGGCTTTCTGATTGTTCGATCTCAGCCATGGCCAAGATGCTCGTCGTTACAGTGTCTTGCGTGCATCATCATGACTTAATCACCTTCTTGCCGTTCCCTTCTGATTCCTTCCTCACGTGGTCAGTTTTCGACCCATACAACTTTGTTTACCCTTAAAATCGGATAACAATTAAACTTATAAGTGGTTTTAAGGACACATGATTTCACTTAATACCAATTGATAAATATGATGATTAATAATGGAAATTAACAATAAAGTGAGGCAAACCAGTATTGAGATGCAATTCAACCCTCGCGTTGGACACCCTCGAACTGACAGTATTGAGATGCAATTCAGCCCTCGAGTTGGACACCCTCGAAATGACTGAGAAACAAGTTATGTAATATGAAATAAGCTGATGAACAAGAGAGTTTGAGAGAGAAAGAACGTTATATTGCGTTGATATGCAAGAATAAGATGGATTACAAATGATTAGAACCCTTCTTTATATAGTAGAAGAATTCTACTTATGGTACAACTCTAATTACAGAAGGAAATCCCATGATTAACTAAATAATCGTTCTTGATTTGATCTGTTCCGAAATTTCCGTCATGATCCTCGACCAGTCACGGATATCTCGCCTTTATGTTATTATGCTATCTTCAGTCTTGCTCGATGTCTATTTCGTTTGGTCTCGATCACTACTGGTCTCGATCTTGACAGGTACCTCGAATCTCGAACTTGGTATCTTACCCTCATACCTCGGTCTGATCTATTAAGGGGTCGATCTTTGGTCTATCACCCTGGTCTCGGTTAATCAGTAAAATCGGGCGGGCCCGGTTCTAACCGTATACAAATAGTCCCCTTATTTTTTGGAGTGTAATGACAAGAAACGAATTGAATCTTTGACTTTTACCCCGATTTATCACGATGTCACATGACATCATTGCTGTGCCGTAAGCGACAAAAGTGACCGAATTGTCCCGTTAGTACAGTTCCCCAGGAATTTAATGCGTGTCAGTTGATGGTCGGCCACTATTGATTTCGAACTGTCGCTGTGAAACCCATAAATAAGCCTCTTTCCCCTGATTCAAACTTTACTTTCAATCTCTTCTAATCTCCAAAGCTTTCTGCATCCTTCAAGACCTCCATCTACAAATCTTCAAGTTTGGTTGTTAACCCTTTCTTAAACACCAAATCTCATCATCTTCATCTTCTGTTAACCTTAAGACTAAATAGCGAAAATGTCAAATACTGTGCCTCAAAACGAAACTGTTTCATCATCTCGGCTGGCCGGCGAGAAAAAGCGGGTAGAGCCACGCCCTGAGGAGTGCGTTCCCGGGGTGCGTCATCAGCTCCGGTTTCAAAATCGAGAAAACTTCGTTGGTCCCTGGTCGGTGTGAGCCAGTATCGAGGTACATATGCTCAATATCTGAGAACTTCCTTAAGCAAGTGAAAAACTGGAAAGGCAAGGAAGTGGTAATTCCGACCCCCGAAGAGAACATCACTACCCACGTGGAAGGGTTTTTGAGTGTTTACACTTACCCTTTCACGCTGGGTTCCCTCGATCCCGTTATCGTTGATTTCTGCCGTAAATACCAAATAACACTAGGTCAAATCCATCCCTCCTTTTGGAGGATTGTTATTCTGCTCCGATTTTTCGTGAACAAAATCGAAGGACTCCTTTTTACCCTCGATCACCTTATCAGGTTATACATCCCTCGACTCTACCGAGGTGGGCTAATAAAGCTTCAGCGCCGGGCTACCAAAGCATTGATATCGATCCTGGATGAGGATAAAGATCGAGGCTGGATGAGCCGATTCGTCCGAGTGAAGGCCTCAGACTTGATTCCGGCCGAGAGCATGCCCTTCCAGAGAAGTGGAACATGAAATGTAAGTATGATTCCACTATTAGCTTTTATTCGTTATTTTTGTTTCTTCATTTCTCATCGACATTCTTTTTCATGGTGTAGCAGCTGTTTGGTTGTCCGGTGCAATCCCTAACCTCGAGAGTGGGCTAGGAGCCTAGCTTCGACTTCTACATATACTGTGCGCGCATGACGCGAGAGAGAGAAGTGTTGTGAAGTAGAAGAAAGGATGTGAAGAGTATTTATAGAGAAAAGTACAATAACTCAGAGATGAGTGGATAAATATGAAGACTAAGATTATATTGCTTACTTTCCAAACATTTTGGGTGGTGAACAAAAATGCATAAATGTTTTGATAAATAGACTGAGGGAAAAATTCTCTGATGCTTCTTTTATTAATTTTAAAATTGAATTTTTGTTTTTGTTTCCCACTCCTTTCCTCCTTTTGCTTACCGTTTTTTCTTCCCACACAGCTTTTGCCATTTGTTACGTACTTTCTTTGTGTGTATGCAAGTTGACTTGGACTAAATTTTAAAGTTTTGTTTTTCTTTTGAGGAACATGTTACTGTCATTGGATCACGGTATGTTATATTTAATTTTTCTATTTTATATTTGTTTTCCAACAGAACTTTTAGACAATATCAATAAATGTTCCAGTCTTTAAATAAATATTTTCCATTTTATTAGGGGATAGAGATGGGAAAGGGAAAACGAAAGGAAAACTATCAGTTATGTCTATTTATAAATAATTTATTATAAAAATTTATTATTTTTTAAAATATTATTAATATTAGTCAAATATTACTATTATTAATCAATTAGCTATTTGTAGTAAAAATGTCAAATTTTTGCTTTCTTTTGAGTGGGTGTTATTAGAATAGATTGGGTACATTTTAAGGAGCTTGAATCTCTGAACATAAAAAATGATATGTGTATCACACTGTGTATCATATTTGTATCAATTGTGTATCACATGTATACTTATGTGTGAGATACATGCGTGATACATGTATCGCAGAAGAATTTTTTGAACTCGATTTAATTATGAATTTTGATACAAAACCAGTCCAAATCACCTCCAATCTTCCTCAAATTTTATATATTGACTTATCTATATGTTTTCAATGAATTTCAATTATACCCATTGAAAAAATTTCTTTTTTTCTTAGATTTTTGGAATATTGTATATATATTTTTTGTATTTCATCACCTTATTTACTACCTCATCCATGAAATTTCATTTCGGTCTTACATCTAATGTTACTAATCACGCTTAAAAATATGAAAGAAGATTTTTGCATGTAATTCTTTGAGAGAAATAACCTTATTTATTTGGTTTTTCAATTTTTATATGTACTTGATTAATTTTGGTAAATCTATAACTAATGGCTAGAAGTTGGTAAGTTAAGACTTATTTGAGACATTTGTGTAAATTTTCAAAAACGTAACGATGAGAATTGAACCAACACTAATTGTAGGCAAAACTTCCGTTAATGTCAAAAAATTATACGCCTTGGCGATAATGTTTAGTTTAATTTTAGATCAAATGATATTTTATTTGTTGTTCCTTCGGGGACATCCTATATAAAAAAAATCAGTTCAATATTTGTTGGATTGTAATTTTTCAACATAACTGAAATTTTCATAGCCATACATAATATTATTCCTCTCTTTAATTTTATATATGCAAGTTTTTTCTTTAGTATCTATTGGCTAGAAATACTTTAAATGAATGTTTTATCTTAAAAATTAACATAAAGAATTATAGTGTTACGTGTTTGAATACTCTATTAACAGTCAAGGAAAAGTGAGAGATTTACCCAAATAAGTAAACAGTACTCTTTGCCTCTTTGGTCGAGACTTAGAAAAATCAAAAGAAGACTAAGACCATTGATATTTGTGTTTTGACCAAAAAATCTGGATCTTAGGTTAAATTAATTAATTTAATATTTGAGAGGTTAATCATAATACTCAGATCTATAATAAACTTATGTGAGTGATGTAGAATAGTGTTGAGACAAATTTAACGCAACGTGTATTTAAAGTATCGAGTTCAGTAACGTGCTGAAAATATCAAACATTAAATAACAATAAATGACACTAAATATAAATAAAAAGAAAGATTCACACAATATTGAATGAGGTGGATGATCTCTCATTCTGACAATGATGAATGACAAGTAATTCTGAGAATATTGAAGACTTTCTCGGATCTGATGGGAATAATAAGGAATAATCCAAAAAGATGGATCTCCTTAGAAAGGTGATCTTTGTATTTATCTTGAGAGTTTACTTTTCAAGAGAGTTCTTATCACATAAAATATTACATGCCTTTTACCTTATGTCTCTTTCTATTTATATGGGACACACCCCTAAAGAACCTTAAAAGTACAAGTACATAGAATATTCAATGAAATATTCTCTCTAAAGATCCTAGCACAAAACTAGCTGTTACTGCTGTTCGTGACGCCCGACCTCCACCGTGATTGATTGCTCGGCATGCGGCATTGGCATTTTCAGCAAATTCATTAGATAACTTGCCTTTTTACCACAAGAAAGCCGCCCCAATCTTCTAAAAGGGCCCGGACCCCCGCCTTTTTTTGCCTGGATGTCACATTGCATTTGCTCGAACTCCGGTCCGCCCGTCTGTTGCTAGGTCCGGAAATGGCGCCAGGCGAGGGCGCCACGGAGCACTAAGAAAGAGAAAGCGTTATCACTATACGAAATGAAGCAGCGGCTAGCACGCTAAGCTAAGATCAATCAATAGTCGAACGCGGAGCCGGCTACCAGCACTCTGTAACCAGAATAGGGCTCTGGACTTAAAACCACCCGCTTTTAGAAGTCTGAAAGGCGGCGAAAAAACTAGTCGGACTTGCTTGAATCGATAGGCTCCCCCGCCGTCGTTTAATGAGAATGGATAAGAGGCTCGTGGGATTGACGTGAGAGGGCACCGATTCATATTTTTCATAGAGAAATCTCTGGTCAAGGATAGAACAAGAGCCGTTTTGCATCACTGAGTAAAAGCGAAATATCTTCTTTCAATTCTTGGCAGAGAGAAGCCCGAAACCGATCGATCTAGCCATGAGCAGGTTGAAGAGAGCTTTAATAGGCCTTGGAGGACCGAACCCACGTATGTGGCAAAATACGGGGATGACTTGTGGCTAGGGGTGAAAGGCCAACCCTTCATCACCGCCTCACCAAAAGTTAGCTAATATTTTTTTCAACTGGAATCCCTGCAATCTTGTCCAAAGCGAGCGGTCATGTAAACCCTTTGTCTATTCGGCTCTTTCATTTAATAAGAACAATCTAAATGTGACATTTTCACGATGAAATACCGAAAATTTTTGATACTAGAGTCCCCCCGGAGCACTACTTGGTGAAATAGGTTCTTTTAGAATCAATTTCAAACCATCTGCTAGAGGTTGTAACAATCCAAACGATCCCACTACATCAGGACCCTTTCGACGTTGCACAAAAGCCTAAATTCTAAATTTGAGATTTCTGACTCTGTTAATCACTGGTCGACATCGGCCAAATTACTTATGATAATTAATCGCCTCTTTGTGTTGAATTTCTTTAGTCAGATTTTGACCCATACAATTTGACGGTGGAATAACTCAGATAGAAAATTCAAGAGGATAAATACTCAGTTACAGTACGTATCTACAAATTCTTGTATTTTAAATAAATATTGGGGAAAGTTATCCTTTTTCAGAATACTCTTAATTTCTAATTTTCAAAATTGCAGTATGAAATTTCAATATGATTTGTCAAAACAATATTTTGATTTTTAGAAAGCAATTAAAAAATGAGTACTTGAAGAGTCAGAAGTCAAAGGTTAGAGTGAACGGGACAAGTCCAAAATTGTGCTGGATTTGTCAACCCTTATTTCCTGTTTTCGCCCATAATCATCTAAGAAGGACCAGTCAGCCTCTATTTTTCCTTTCTTCAAATTGGCAACCTCAGCCATTTTTTACTTTCTTTATTTTTCTTTTGAGGGGGGTAGGTGGTTAAATACATATAATCTTCAGTTTGCCAACAATTCAGTCGATCGTTAGAGTCCCAACCGCTCAAAACTTAGAATGTTGCAACTTGCAATAATTAACCGTGGTAAGATGGATCTAGAATTTAAATTTTTTGAGTTTAGCTTTTAAAGTTTTTAGTATTAAAGCCATTATATTTTTTTAAGGAGTAAATTTCTTGAGTGGTCATTCAATTTTGTGTTCATTACACCAAATGTCACTTTTCTTCTTTTTGTTACGTAAAAATCATTCAACTTTGTGTTCATTGCCCAAAAGTTATTTTCTTTCTTTTGTTACACAAAAATATTTTACTTTGCTCTGTTTATCACAAAAGTTATCTTGGCCAATTTTTATAATACTTTTACTTGAAAAATCTATTTATGTCCTTGACATTATAAATCTCTTATTTATATAATACCTTCTATATTATATACTATATAATATATTTTTACCTAGGTATTTTACTTTTAATTAAGATAATTTTAAGTTATTTTATTTATTACTTTTATAGCATATACATTCGCTTAATTTTTGTATTGCACTCAATTTTTTTTATTAATAGAATATATTTTAAATATAAAAATGATAAAAAAGTATTTATTTAAAATAATAAAAATATATTTGTTTATCAAATGATAGTTTTTATAGTCAATAAAAATTTAAAAAAAAGTTTCGAAGATACTTATGTTTAATATTGAGTTTTTTAAAGCTTGATTTGTTAATATTATTTATTTGAAAGTATTAATTTGATGTGTCATTTTGCTAAATGTGGTTATTTTATTTATTAAATTAATGGGTATAGCTTGGCTGATAATGAGCTTTGGTTTTTTAATTTTTATTAAGCATGATTAAGAACGTGGACTTGTGATTGTTCACGATAATATTACTGACAAATTTAATAATGCTACTTAAATATCTTGAAATTTAATATAAAGAAAAATTAAACGTAAGAATATATATTATAAAAATAATAAATAAAATAATATTAAGTTATTCTAATTATAAGTAAAATACATGGGTAAAAGTATATTATATAGCATATAATATAGAAAGTATTACACAAATGGGAGGATTTATAATGTCTAGGGTATACTAGACTTTTCAGGTGAAAGATTTGTAAAATCTGATCAAAGTTATTATTGTGATAACTATAGGATAGTAAAATGAGAGTTGTGTAACAAAGGAAAGAAAAGTGACTTTTAAATAATGAACACAAAGTTAAATGACTTTACGTAACAAAAGAAAGAAAAATAACTTTTGGGTAATGAACACAAAATTAAACAACCACCCATAAAATTTACTCAATTTTTAAGTTATAGGTTCACGTCTACTATTTGTTACAATTTTAGGTATTTTTTATACGTAAACTTGTGTTGTGCCTGCGCCTGTGGTGCTCGTGACAGGTTACATAACCAATGTATTATTCAATTGGGTAAACATTTATCCGTACCGATGTTTACACTAAATTAGTAAATACATGTCAAATATTTTTTATATATACACATATTTTTTATTTAATCATTTATTAAATGATGTATATTCTTTATAAAAGATGTGTGTACGAGTAACTATATAGCGTTGAGAATAAAAATTCATTGTTGCATGCTTTGCTAACTTCATAAAAGCAAAGTCTTGCCTTAATTGTGGCTTCACCATGGCCGCAAGTACAAACAAGATTGATGCGTGGCCGTAGCATATTTAATCTATATACACAAGTTGGGGGTGGTAGCTGGAGTCCAAGGAATTAATGTGTCTTTGAAATCTTGAAATTTTGTATATATGAATTATCTTTGGCCGTTCGGTCAAATATACTTAGAGGCCCTAGGCATTATACCTAATTATATACTAATTATATATAATTACATATATCGATAGGTCTATCTAAAATAACTTATCTATCTTTATAAGATAGGGATAAAATTTACGTATCACATACATTATATGCCGCCGACTATTTTTTATTTTTTAAGTAAGTGGCTATTTAAATTAACTATTCAAAAATCTTTGCAGCTCATACACCCAGTTTGCACAATATAACAGTTCACAACAAGATAACAGTTGGTAATGAAATGCTAAATGCAAACATTTCATTTTTTTGAAAACTTAAAAACAAACGGCCACTTTAAAATGACATGATTTCACTCTATATCGGATTGCAAATGATGGTGTTACCAAATTGTATTCCCTTCACAATAATGCAAATCTAACCACAACGACATCTGACCATCATCATCTGACCACAACAACATTTCCTGAACCTAAATAGTCAAAATTCCACGAATCTGATGCCCTTAATGCATCTCATAATATATATACATACATTCTGCTATATTGCTGACGATACCACCACAACGGAGGAGATGTGCAGAAATTAATACCCAGCTGCAGAGTTAACAAATCCCTGAATACCTCATCTTGACTAGAACATCACTTCATTATGAACCTGAATAATGGTATTTGTTCTTTAGTATACACTTCACATAACCTTATCGCACTGATCCCTGATCCGATAATCTCGTCTCACCCAAAATGAACTGCTCAGACAACAAATCACCCCAACATGACCAACAACCTCACATGATACCACATTGCCAATAGGCCATAACTCGAACATGATAAATAAGAAATGACTCAGGAAGGGACTATTCAACTCACGCAACTAATATGAACTTTTCTCAGAAATTAGGGAATAAAACACAAGAAAAATAAATACATATTAACCCTTCTCATCATCACATTTTTGCGACATGCAACCCGATCCAAATAACATACCCGTGGCGGCGTGCCACTCGATCCCATCATAAAACTTACATAAGGAAATATACACAGAGCTGAATCGCTCACTATTACACAAATTACTGAATATCGATCATAAGCACGCTAAGTGCATAATGCCATCCTGGGGAGACTGATAAAACCACATGCTACAAAACGCAAGCACAACTGAGGTGCGATATATATATATATATATATATATATATATATCAAGAGCTATCCTGCTCACATAACATCCCCACTACGCGGGACCTCAACACATAGGAAATTATCAAGTCATTTCACAACTCACACGGCACAATCATAACAACACATGAATTCGACGAAGACGGAACAATATCCGCTGTTCTAATATCTTTCCATGAAAAATGCTATTACTGAAATACACATGCATGGCTCCTACGGAGCCCATAATCGTATTTAAATCCATCCACGAACATCGAGCCTACCTTGCTCGCACCAAACTAGGCTAATCACTTTACCTGAGTCCACATTAACCCACTTCCTCTCATAATATGCAAGAACAACCATCATAGCCGGGACACACACCCTACAATCCACAACCAAATGAACTAAACGCCTCTCAGGCATAACTTCTCAAGTAAACAACATTGCACTTCTTTATACTCAGTCCAAATCTTCAATCCATCAAGTGACTACATGTCACACTTATACAATCTTTTCACGGTCATGCTTCCACGACCTTCCACACAAGGCAACAAGTCTGCCCATCCATAACACCGACCGCACTAAGGCCGCAGAACACATCAATAACCCATGACCAGGGTACAAAGCCTCTTTCACCGAATATCGATCTCAGATGACACTGAAGATAACACCAGCTTACTCTGAACTTTCAAATCACTTTTTCTTGCTCTTTTGAGCTTATGAAATCCTTATTAACACCAAACCGCAATCTCGATTCTTACTCCTAGTTACGTACTGCTTCCCGCACCTAACATGCCAATATGAGGTAGCGCTAGAATTTCCATCATAACTTCTGAACCACCAATAGGGTGAACACTTCATCATATAGAAACCTTCTACTTAACTCAATTCAAGAGTACCATCTCAATACATGAGTGAGTTCCCACAATCACCCAACATGCAAATCCTTAGGTAGTAGTCTATACCACCATAAACCTTCCGGGGTCCGCCTACACCTGACATGCCATAACACTCAAATGCTCCCACATGAAATCCGTTACGATGGTCGACAAGCCCCGCATACACCGGCACAAACCACATGCATAACTTAATCACATCAAAAGAACTGATCACTGCCGCAAACGTGCCATTTCAACCATGTCTAATCAATCTATTTGCTTTTAATCATCTTCAATTGCCTCAGGAATAATAGCAACTTCCTTCAACTCATAGCAAACTCAACCCTCACTCATCCCGAGTGGCCTTGATTCACGAGACTATGCTGCCTAAATCCCGCAACCCGTCTCATATCCTTCTGATAATCTTTCTACAATCCGGAGTTTATTCCTCTCACTCATCCAATACTATCCTGCATGCTGAAACATATCATAGAACATTCCAACCATCCTTTTTTTTCTCAGAATTTACTCTGCAAAATCTCGATTCTCGATCATACTGCTGCCTGAAACCCTTAAACGCCGCATTATTAACTTTTTAACTCACTGGGACCGCTATTGAGAGTCACCCACTCTGACTGGTCCCGAATACAATCAACTCCAAGGCTATCCTAGAACATGAACACCCCTTGCAATGAAACGTGTGACTCACCTATGCCTTAAGCAAAATTCTGAATCTTCCAAAGCCTAACCCCGGTTCGACAGGGCCAACTCTTTCACACATTCCTCTAATTCCACACACAATCACCATTTTACTCCTTTCCCTTAACTGAAATAAATTGCCAACACGCCGAAAATCCACGACCCTAAGAGAAGACAACCCTACAACCTAACTGCAGATGGTGGGACTCCCCCACTTAGCCCGAAGCTACTCCTTACACCACTCTAGACCCTGCCGAGATCCTTTCCCCTTTGATAACACGATCTTGCTCCACCAATTCGTCCAATTCCTCCATATTCTCTTGCCAGCACTCCCTAAATACTCAAACTCTCTAGCATCATTCACACATTCCGCCTCCTACCGAATATCCACTAGAACCCCTCACCGAGACCTGCCAACCCTGCCATCGCTAACCTATTCACAGAAGATAACCCACCTGTGGAACCCGCGAACATCTTCCGGCGACGCTAAAATGTACGCTTTCTGCGACTTCAATACCCCATCCTATGCACTGCTTCATGAACCATCTTACTAATCCGTCCGCTCCTCATGGACATCCATTAGATGCGCGACAATATCTTCAAATTCCAAGCTATGGTGCCGCTCCCCCACTTTGCGACTGCTCGAGTTCCGCTTCTTACACCTAGCCTCCTAGAGATGGAACCACCGCCTAGCCTCACTTCAGGATCATTCTCTGTAGCTCTTAAACCAGCAGATAACCACGACTTCAAGCTTTCCGGAGATCATCTTTCTCTAGCTGCCTTCATTATCACTCAAGCTGCCTTCATTATCAACACTTATCCGGTACTGAACCACCGCACCTTACAATCTCTGCCAACCGCATTCTTCAATACTTCTTCTCAATACTCTGACACCACGCAACCGAAGAAACCATAGCACTGCCAAACTTAAACATTCCATTCGATCAATGATGACGACTACGCGTCACAGGTGAATATCCCACCTCACTTGAAGACACACAGTCTTACTACTTTATCAACACCAACCGGACCATTCCTAACCCAAATGCCTTTCCTCTGCCGGAACTAAAATACCGAAGTCTCGAAATCACACTCTGAGAAGACCTCCCTTCAAACCATTCATCATCCTCAACATACGGGCAAGCATTCTATCATCATATCGACATCACATGATAACCAATTGCAAGCATCATCACTACCTGAGCATAGCCTTAACGCTCTCAGAAACACAGCTACTGAGCTGAAACAACATATTATTCTCTTGCAGGGCCATAACAACAACCCCAACCAATTACACATGGAAACATCTCGAATTACATCCGTAGCACCATTTCAACTCCTCAAATCCCTGATTCATAGCAAGTGCTCGCGACGCATAAGATTGAGTAGGAATAAACATAGGCATAAGCCTCAAAGGAATCAAATCGCACGATGAGGAAACAAGAAGGGAAGTACTCATAACAGTCCTGTAGCCTCTCGAAGATAAGTACAGACGTCTCCGTACCGATCCACAAGACTCTACTAGACTTGCTCATGACTCGTGAGACCTACGGGAACCTAGCAATCTGATACCATGTTGTCACGACCCAAAATCCCTAAGTTCGTGATGGCGTCAGACACTATTGTCAGGCAAGCCAATCATTTATTTAATTGAAACAATTTCTGGTTGTTACCATTTATGAAAAACATTTCCTTTCACTTTATTACATATTAACTAAATAAAATCTGTCGAATAAAACAGTGACTTAAATATTACAATTTAGCAAATATATCCCAACACATCCCAGAACCCGGTGTCACAAGT
Organism: Nicotiana knightiana; assembly: GCA_005239525.1. Classification (NCBI taxonomy): domain Eukaryota; kingdom Viridiplantae; phylum Streptophyta; class Magnoliopsida; order Solanales; family Solanaceae; genus Nicotiana; species Nicotiana knightiana. Next base: position 39,919 of record ML406257.1, read on the forward strand.
ACATGAGCAATTTATAAGAATTTATACAATCATTACAAGCCTGTCTGAAGTACAATTGGATGAGGAAATATAAAATTATGTAATAAATATAGTACGAGTGAGACTCTGTCAGCTGCGGATCGCCTCCGGATGATGCAGTTCACCTAAGTCTCCGAATCCTCCACATTGCTATGAAAGTACTTGTGCAATAAAATGCACAACAACTGTAGCATTAGTACAAAAACAACGTGTACTCAGTAAGTTGCCCGCCTAACCTCAGAGAGCTAGTGACGAGAGGTCGAATTAGACACTCACTAAGGGCCGGAAAATTAATTAACAGTGTAAGATGAACACGATAAGCATGTAAAGGTAGTAAAGCAACATATATATAAGGCACAGAAATCCAAGTATATACTGGAAATAAACAAACAATCACCACTTTCTCATTATTTTTCCAAAATATCTTAAATAAATAATTTACTCTTTGTTTTCCTCCAAATATCATAAATCCACAATTTCTTCTTTATTTCCCCCCAAATATCTTATCACTTGAAAAATCACGAAAAACATTTAACAATTTAGCATGCGCATACGGGATAAGGACAACCGGCATGAGCCATCATAATAAACATCTCTGTGCACTGCCGAGGGTCGAACGGCCCGAACCATAATATTTCTTTCAATCTCGCCATGGTGTACGACCCTCTCCCATGAGTGTGGGGGAAATAACACCCCGCTCGCGGAATGTAAATTACGAAGCGGTCACATGCAGTCAAGCACAATCAACAGTCCACCCCGAATACGTCGGGAAAATAAGTAACCAAATAAATGACAGATTTCTCTTTTAAAAACCACAAAATAGTATTTAAACCCCTTTTTTGAAATCCACTTGCCGAGTTTTATATAATGTTAATAACACAACCTTATTCGGAAATACAATTGCCCGCGAAGGAAATAAATTTTCTTTTTACATGATTTAGAAAATAAACTCTAATCTTCCTTAGTCATTGAATTAAAATTTCGGTTATATTAGCATCATATCACAGACAAGATTACATGCATAACAGGTAAGACATGCTAGTGGGTCCTAGGCTACCCGGACATGGCATAATAGTAGCTACGCACGGACTCCCGTCACCTTGTGCATACGTAGCCCCGCAGATAGTAACACATACTTAATTAGTTCACCTAGGGAGACAATTCTCTCTCACAAAGTTAGAAAGGAGACTTACCTCGCTCTGAGATTCCATAACCGGCCTCCAAGCCCTTCCGATGACTCCAAATGGACGCACAATGCCCCAAAACTACCACATAACGACAAAGCAATAAAAATTCATTTTAATACTCACAACAAATTCAAATTATATACTGTCCCAACCCCACTCAGAGAAATGACTAAAATGCCCTTGGGCCCACGTGCCCGGAAATCCGAAATTCTCGAAGACACATTCTACCAATAGCTCTACTAGTTCAATCATACAATTTACTCTACATTCCATGCTTAAATTCGTGGTTAAAAATCCAAATTACCATTTTCTAGGTTTCTTCAATAATTTACCAAATTCCTATCAATTCCCATGCCTAATCCATGCATATAATCTTGTATTTAATTCAAAAATGTGAAGAAATTACCTACCTTGACAATGCATGAAGGAATCCTCCCTTTGAAGCCTCCCAAAATCGCCTAAGCCCAAGAAGAAATAAAGAAAATGAACCAAGAATCCTTGTTTTAAAACATTCTGCCCAGGCCGATTTCCGCACATGCGGTCCTACCTCTGCACCTGTGCTCCCACAGGTGCGACCAATCTCCCGCACCTTCGGCTTCCTCAACTCCATCCCAAAATTGCACCTGCGCCCCATTGTCCACACCTGCAGCTTCGTAGGTGCGGAAATTCCATCGCACCTGCGATCCCAACCAAGCCTGCCCACTCTCGCATCTGCGGCGCCAAAGCCGCACCTGCGGCCCCGCACTTGCGGCCAAATCCTCGTACTCATGATGTAGAACGTTATTGATTACTCGTTCGGTTGAGGATTATTTGAAAAGTTATACCTCTGAGTGAGATTGGTTATAACTGAGTCCCTTGCCGGGACGGTAGAATCCTTGTAGAATATTTCTGTGCATTTGAGGTTTCTATTTGTTGAATTTTTCTGTCTAATTGTTGATTTTATACATGTTACGCACGAGGGGATATTCCGTGCCAAGTGATTGTGAGGTTATGCACGAGGGGACATTCCGTGCCGAGTGATTATTTGTTTATGCACGAGGAGACATTCCGTGCCGAGTGATTATTTATTTACGCACGAGGGGACATTCTGTGCCGAGTGATTGTGAGGTTATGCACGAGGGGACATTCCGTGCCGAGTGATTATTTGTTTATGCACGAGGGGACATTCTGTGCCGAGTGATTGTGAGGTTATGCACGAGGGGACATTCTGTGTCGAGTGATTATTTATTTATGCACGAGGGGACATTCCGTGCTAAGTGATTGTGAGGTTATGCACGAGAGGACATGCCGTGCCGTTTTTGTTTATTTACTTGCTCAGAGCTGTTAATTCCTGTTGTTATTTATGCATTCCAATTGTTATCTTGTTATGTCGTTTCAGCTAGTTATTGCCTTTTGTCCCCAGCATGTTCTCCCCCGTTGTTGTAGTTACTTGATTATTTCTTGTCATTATTTCCTGTTTACTATTGAACTGCACAGGTGTTATGTGCGGTCGCGTTCTAGCCTCGTCACTACTTCGCCGAGGTTAGGCTCGACACTTACTCAGTACATGGGGTCGGTTGTACTGATGCTACACCTGCACTTCTTTATGTTGTGCAGATTACGGAGCCGTACCTAGTGGACATTGAGCGAGGGAGTATCCTTCAGTCCACGGCGACACCGAGATAGTCCTGCAGGAGTCCGCAGGCCTTGGTGTCACCATCTGTTTCTTTCCTTCTGTCTTATTTTGTATTTCTAGACAACTACACTTGTTTATTTCAGACTCATGTTTTTAGTAAATCTTAGACTGTCCGTGAAATTATGACATAAGTTCTGGGGGTATGTTTAAAGAAATTTCGTAAGATGTATTATTTAAGTTGTTGAATTTCTTATCTTCCGCATTCTTATTTTTATTTGTTCTTGTATTTCACTTTTTAAATTCTAAATAACAAAGGAATAATTCAGAATATCCAGTAACGTTGGCTTGTCTAGCGGGTTCAACGTTAGACGCCATCACGACCTGAAGGTGGAATTCAGATCGTGATAATATAATTTGAAATGAAAGTAATTTTTGAGTTCAAATAAATTGTTATTAATGTGCATCCACCATTGCTTTCCTAAAATAAATATCAAAGAAAAACTACACAGTATTGCCGTCCCAAATATAATAGCAGGTAAAATATATTTTTTGTATATTAATGTAATATATTATAATATACATATTTTTATACATTTGGCTAATGAATATAATTGTTTTTGATAACTTGCCCTAACAGAATTTACCCAGTGGCGAATGATGATTCGTGTAAGGATCAAAATATGTATAATCCAGATTTGGTTAGTTACTTGGATTGCATAACTTCAACAACCCCATTTGTCAAGAAAAAACTATGACAAAAGAAGTTGCATGAGAACACAATGCTTTTAGACTAGAGTTTTTTTTTTCAAACTACTAAGTGACTGTTTGGCCAAGCTTCTTCAGCCCCAAAACCACTTTACTTAAAGAAAAATGTTATTTTTTCAAAATTGAAATATTTGGCCAAATTTTTAGAAGGAATTTTTTTCTCAGTAGAAACATAAACAGTTTTGGAGAAGCGAAACACTATTTTGAAAAACACTTTTATGAAAAATACTTAGAAACACTTTTTTACAGCTTGGTCAAACACTAATTGTTGCTCAAAGTGTTTTTCTGCCACGCCCCCAATTTTCCTTCGTAGGATGTCGTGACGGCAAGCCTAACACTTACTGAATAAATTGATAGAAATTAACCAACGAAACTATTAAGCAGAAACCGAATATTGCTAAATGAACCCAACATTTTGCAACATGAAATAACATCCCAAAATCGGTAGTACAAATCATAAGTTCTACTGAGTTTGCTAGAAAATCCCTAAGTACAACTGTTCCGGAATAGAAATAAACAGTGTAGGGTAAAATTTCAGAAGGTGACTCCGAGGCCTGCGAACGCGACGGCAGGTTTACCTTGAGTCTCCACAGCAATGCTCGACCAGCTAGCTAATAATCAATAGCATTCGAGGCACCTGGATCTGCACAAAAATGTGCAGAAGTGTAGCATGAGTACACCACAGCCATAGGCGGATCCAGAATTTAATATTTATGGGTTCCCTGCAACGATTTCGAGTAAATTTTCGATAGTAACTAAGTTCACATTCAAATATTTATTGATATTTAATAAATTTTTTGAATACATTTAAACTTATTGGACAAAATCTATTGGTTCACGTGAATTCATAGGTTGAGAGGTGAATGATCACAACGATAATCAGTAAGCATCAAGACGAATCTTGGTGGAATAGTGACGAGGAACGGTCAAAACATTCAGTGGACTAAATAACCTGAACAAGTATGAAGCTATCCGTTATCGTTAATTTTCTATCTTTCCCACTTCCCCAAGTTAGTCTACAGTTGACCATTAGCTGTCCGTTATTGAATAATAGTATAAAGTTTATGACAACCAATAACTAGTTTAGTTTTGTAGTTCCAGAAAATATCATAATTGAATAAGTCCATTTATTTTGTAATAAAATAACAGCTGGAAAATCTACAGGTCATTCATTTGACAAGGAACACAATATGAATATATTCATTTTATAAAGTTGTATTTTGGATCTACATTATTTTGTCTCACTTTTATAAAAATGTATTAGTTATGGCCCTTCTATGTTAAATATGTGAATGGTGGACACGTCGTGCCAGGAAAAATGGGGAAAATTATTATATTTGTAGGATTTTTTCCAGTAGAATATTGAATTTTTTTAAGAATATAAATCGAATGTAGTTTTCTGTTCCAAATGTTGCCACGTTTTATTTTTAGATATATTCAAATTAAGTTAACTATTACTTAAATTTTAGAAATACATTATTCCTCCATTGTGATATGAGAAAAAACCTGTTTATAGTATCTCTTTGAAATTTATATTGTATAAATAAATTAATTTAGTTAAAAAAGTTTTTTTTTTAAAATTGTTCAGTCGATGTTTGATAACTTGCATTGATGCAACGACTAATCAAGATATAATTTTACTTGGGTTCGTAAGAATTTTTATTACCAGTTTTCAGCTATAATTTTCATATGCAAAATTCTTAAATTTTAATTATCTGAAGAGAACCAATGAGATATTCCAATAATCTATTCTAAAAATACATTTTTAAGACTTTAATTATTAAAGCATGGGTTCTTTAATCATTTCGAAGTGTTTAAAAAGGGGAGAGTCAACGATGCATGAAATCATTTGATGTCGATGGCAAAATCTGGCGTAGAAAGACAAAAGTACAAGACTTTAAATATAATAAATTAAGAATACTTTAAATATAATAAACTAAAGAATAGAGGCATATGCTTCTGTAATAATCTATTGAGGTTCAATATCTAATAGTAACATTTTCCCTGACGACAAATTTTCTAACAAGGGATATTATGGAAGCGATTATGCATCAAATGTGTTGTATTAAGCGCATAAAGGTTTGTACTTTACGTTTGACTGGACGGAGATTACATTGAAATAATGGAATAGAAATTATTGTTCCAATCTATTTTTCAAGAGAGGAAACATCTTGGAAAATCTTTTTAACTCTATTAAAAAAATCCGTGTGAAAACACTGTTATAGATAGAAGAGGTAAGTTAGGTAATATCGTATAAATGGATAAGGACAGTATTTATTGACATTTGAACCTAGAGATGACAGATGACAGATGACTAGATGCTATATAAGTTAGAAGACTATGATAAATATAAATACAAAAAAGTTGAACACTTAAATATGTGCGTTACACATCATACCACAGCCACTTATCAAACTAATATATAGATCAACATAATTTTCGACTACTTTTTTAGGACATATATTTAGATGAAATTTGGGAAAGACCTTTCCTCTCTATTGTCAAATTCGGTGTCTTAGAAAGTTTGCAAGAATTTGAAAAGATTTGCTCTGCCAAACTATTATTTGAATTTTGTGAGTATAACAAACTTGATGACTTAATACTAAAAAATGTTTTTGACTGCATATGAGAAATTCTGCTCGTGTGAATTCGTTTAAGAGAAATGACAACTTGATTCAAAATTTAATTAAAATATAACATACTGTTAAATCTATAAATATCTTTTCATAATTATGGAGTATTAAATATAGTTTTTTTTTTCAAGAGATTGATCAAAAAGCTAGTAATGTATACAACTCAAGTTCCCAAAAAAGATCAAATCAAACCATCACATATATGTTAGTTTTAGGCAAAAAGACTAAATAAATATCTTTAGAAAAAAATTTATTCGCTCACAACTTGAGATAATGAAACAGACAAAGTAATTTCGTATATCGCAAAAGAAGAAGCCATACAAAAAGATCGTTGCTTGACAAGAAAATGAAAAAAAATTCTTCACCAAGTTTGAGCGACTCTCTCTCATGAACATAGAAATTCCTCCCTGATGTCCGTATTGTTCATAAAAGTAGACATATATCAAATGACTTCTGCAATTCTCCTTATTTATGATGAATCAGAATAGTCTTTCAAACTCTTCAAAATAAAGAGATCGTTAATTATACTTGACCATCATAGTGTACAGTAGCGGGATAGTCTTCTTTCAATGCTTTCACTCCTCCTATTTCCTTTCTTCTAATATGATCAAAGTTAAATTCTTTTTGTGCATGGTGAAGGAGATACTGGAACTAAGGTCTGGTCAATTTGGAGATGATAAGCCAATTTCAAATAGGGGTATTACAAGGAGAAGAGAGAGGAACCAATGCTTGTTCAAAGGAAAAATATACGATATGTTTTATAAGCAAAGAGAATTAGAAGAAAAAGGCTCACACATTAATCCTCATAATTGTTGTATTAATCAATTTAGGAAGAAGAAAACGGAAGCCACACATTAATCCTCATAATTGTTGTATTAATCAACTAGTATTAGTACCCGCACAATGTGCAAATAACATTATGATCGTTGATGTGTGACTATAATTCATGATTTAACGCATTATGTGCCTCGCATTTTACATGCTTTAATGATAAAAATACACTTTGTTTGAGCGTAATGGAGTTTATTTTATGTGTAGGTGAATTAGAGATGGAAGTCGAGCTAAATCGATGCTTAAACGTCGAAAGTGCGTGTGAAAATGGTGAAAAGGAGAAGCCAGGCTCGACCAGGCTTTAGCCTAGCGAGGCCAGGGTCCAGATCCGACTTTCCAAGTCTTAAACACTTTCCCGGCGTAACTAGGAGTGACTTATACGTTTAGGGCTTATTCCAAATATAGAAATAGACCCAAAAACACAACTTTGAAGGACTTTTGCCATTGAAGACAAGAGGAGATCGTGGAACACTACTCGGGAGTTCAAAACATTGATTTTTTACATCCCTTATTCCTTTGTAATTTAATTATGCAATTTACTTTGGATTTGATTATTACGAATATGAGTAGCTAAACTCATAATCTAGGGTTTTGATGGAACCTATTGAAGGATGAATTTCTCGTTATGTTAATATAGATTTGTCATAGTTTTCTCTTTATTTGTTCAACTATATGCTTGTTGTTGTTAATTGAAGGGCCCTCAATTAGCTGTGCCTATTTAAAATGTATTACTCGGGAGAGAGTGCATATTTAGATAGTTGTTGAACAACATCACTCCCGACGTATATGAGGGATCAATACCGAAGGGTTTAAAAGTGGGATTAGGGATAACGAAACCTTTGGTGCGATCTAAGTGAGCTGTAACTAAAGCTAGCTAGCGTAACACGGGAGAGTATGTCTAGTATATTGTCGTAATTACTCGGGAGAGATTTATGACTGTCAGAGTGCTCATGATCGATAGAGAAGTTTAGGCAAATTTATACCAAACATAGCGGGAAGGGATTCCAACAATAAAGGAAATCATAACCTTAGATCATTCCAATTATTGTTTACAACTCGTTCTTAGTTAGTTCTTAGTCACTATAGTTTTATTAAGTAATAGTTAGTTAGAAAATAACCCATTTGTTATCTAAATATCTTGGGAATTTGATAACGTGAAATTGTGTGGGTCTGATAGCTGTGATTGATAGGTTAATTCCATGTGGGATTCGACTCCAGACTTGTTAACCAGAATATATTTGCAGCGACCACTTTGTCTTTTTTATAAGGCATAGTTGGGTGTGATCAAATTTTGGCGCCGTTGCCGTGGAGTTAACGGTGTTATCAATTACAGTTAAAGAAGTGCAAAATTCTTAGTGTAGTCAATTCTCTTCACTTTCAATCAATTACCTTGAAATTTTAACGTTTGTAATCTTGGGTGTTACAGGTGCATGCCTAGAAACTCCTCAAGAACTGGTGAAGTGTTCGAAGCATTATCAAATCCCGAGAAAGTTTTCAAGGCCTTGAATCGGGCGAACAGGAAAAGAAAACAACAACAAAACTCAACTGAACAACTTACACCAGACATAATGGGGCTAATGTGGAGGACCCAAATGAGCAGGTGGTGGAGTCTCTTGTGACTGAAGCTGCTTTGTATGATTGGGCACAACCCATAACAGACAATTTAGCCGCCACGATTGTAGTCCGCAGATACAGGCTGATTCATTCCAAATCACAAACAATATGTTGCATTTGTTGCAAAACAAGGGACTATTCTCGGGGTCATACATTGAAGATCCTCAACATTACTTAAAGAATTTCCTGTCAATTTGTCAAACACAAAGACAACACAACGTGACTCCGGAAGCAATAAAGCTATTGTTGTTTCCATTCTCTATGACAGGAGTAGCTCAAACTTCGCTCAATTCACTCCCCATAAATTCCATCACTACTTGGGAGGAATTAGTCAAGAAATTCGTAAATAAATTTCATCCACCCAACAAGACTGCTCAGCAAATTGATGAGTTCTTGAGCTTCAGACAGAAACCAACAGAAACACTGCAAGAGACGTGGGAAAGATTCAAAGGGCTGCTAGTTTTATGTCCACACCATGGTATTCCTGAGCAGATGTTGGGGCAGAGATTCTACATGGGTCTAGCGGAAAGTGTGAAGGCTAATGTTGATGCTTCAGCCGGTGGAGCATTCTTGAGTAAGACATTCAGAGAGAGCAAGATCCTGCTCGACAAGATGGAACAGAATTCGGGATGGACCACCAGAAACGCTCCCATCACTCCTGTGGTCCACTTTGTGGCTTTAGATCCATCTAACTCTATAGTTGAAAATATGGCCACACTAATGACACAAATGAGCATCCTCACTAAAAAGGTTGAAGAATCAGGTCAGAAACAGCAGGTGCACATAGTTGATACAACCAATGGGGGCTTATGTACATCTTGCATTAGTCATCCATTTGGTGGCCCGTGGAGTGCTGATGGTGATCAACAGCACTATCCAGAAAACATGAATTATGTGTCCAACTATGGAGGACAGAGACCAGGTGGTCAGAATTGGAGTAAGCAGCATCAACAATACAGGCCAGCCCCGTGGCAGCACAATAGTAACAATAATATGGTGTGATGACCCAAAGGTTATCCCGTATATTTCTAGCTAATTCTATGTTCCGAGGTCGTGAAAACCTCCTTCTATCTTACCTCGATTCGCGTGCACAGTCTGGGCGTGTAGCCGGGAAGCCTTTATGTAAAAAACTGATAAAAATGATAATTTTGTATTAGAAATTTGAATAAAGTTGACTTTGGTCAACATTTTTGGTAAACGGATCCGGACCCATAATTTGATGGTCCCGGAGGGTCCGTAGGAAAATATGGGACTTGGGCGTATGCCCGGAATCGAATTCCGAGGTCCCAAGTCCGAGAAATGAATTTTTAAAAGAAATTATTTTCTAGAAAATATAAGAGATTTTGAAAATAAAATTCTACGTGAAAGCTGTGGTATCGGGCCCGTATCTTGGTTCTGGGGCCCGGTACAGGTTCGATATAATTTTTGTGTCATATCTGTAAAGTTTGGCAAGAAACGGACTTCATTAGATGTGATTCAGACCTTAATTGCGAAATTTGATGTTTAAAGAAGTTTTGAGGAATTTCATTGTTTTTTGGTTTAATTCATCGTTTTAGTATTGTTTTATGTGGTTTGAAACCTCGAGCGAGTCTGTGTTAGGTTATATAACTTGTTTGTGTGATTAGACGGGGTCCCGGGGGCCTCGGGTGTGTTTCGGATGGGCTACGGGTCATTTTCTTCCGACTTTGAACTGCTGTCTTCTGGTGTTTGAAGTCCTTCATCGCGATCGGTGTGCTTCCTTCGCGATCGCAATGTGTATTTACTGGTTGCCCAAAATTTCCTCTTCGCTATCGCGTAAAGTCCTTCGCGATCGCGATCGCATAGCTCCACCTTTTTCTCTTCCGCGTTCGCGTGAGCATCTTCATAACTGCATTCGCGATTGCAGAAGATAACCTACTCCTTATAGCGATCGCATAAGTTATTCCGCGATCGTGTAGAGAATTTTAAGCCAGTAACCATTTCCCTCTACGTGATCGCGTCTCATTTTCCGCGATCGCGATGAACAAAGCACTAGGCAGAACAATTTATAATCTCAAAATCGGGGTTAAGCCATTTTTAACATATCATGACTTCTAGAGCTCGGTTTTGGGCGATTCTTTGAGGGTTTTTCACACAAATCTAATGGGTAAGTGTTCTTCCACTGTAATTAATTATATTTCATGAATTAATCCTTGTTTTTATCATTTAAATTGTGTTTTGGGTTGAGGGAATTGAGGATTTTGAAAGAAAACTTCAAAAATGTAAAATCATGTTTTGAAAGACCAAATGATATCGAAATTGGATAGATTTAGTGTGGGTGAAATTGTATCGGAATGGGTAACTGGAATTTATAAAATTTGTCGAGTTCCGAGGGGCGGGCTCGGGGGTCGACTTTTGGGTCAATTTTTAAATTTTTATAAAGATTGAGAATTTATTATTCGGAATAGTTTCTTATATGTTTTATGTGTATTTTGAAGTTGTTTTAGTTGATTGTGAGCCGTCCGGAGGTCTTTTCGCCCGAGAAGTCTATTTTTGAGTACCGGGTTGTCGTCCTTGAGGTAAGTATCTTGCCTAACCTTGTGTGGGGGAACTAACTCTTAGGATTGAGTCTTCTTTGTTGATTGTAGTCCGTGTATACGAGTTGACGAGTGCGTACTCAGACTTATTTGCTAATAGATTGGCCTTTTAGGATTCGTAGGTTCTTATGTTACCTGTGTATGAGTTGTAATTGTTACGTTTGAATCCTTGGTTGTTAATTTCATCCTTACCGCTTAGATTATAATTACTTGCTTTTGGATTCCTTTGTTGGCTATTTGATCTTAATTGACTTAATTGAATATCTTACCGCTCTTATCTTCATGCTATACTTGCTTCCTAAAACTGCTGAATTGACTATACTAGTGTTATCTAGCTTTATAGTTGTTTAGCCGTAGCTAGAATATCCGTTCGTTGGTGTCAAGCATGCCCGTGAGTCTTACATTGTGCTTTATATGATTTTTCCCTTATGTGATACTTGGACCTAGTTGATAAACATTTAGGTTGCTGGTGTTTTCTTGATGCTGCCTATTATTGGGTCCTTGTTTGAGCTGAGCTTTATTTCGTAAAGTTAGTTGTTTAGGCGATATTGGTTCTAGCTGTTTCCCTTGCCGGGATGGTGTTGTTCTCATTGTTGACTCCCTTGCGAGGATGGTATGATTTCTATTGTTGTTTATACTGTTAATGATACTGTTTGCGTTGTTGACTCCCTTGCCGGGATGTTGTGATTTATGGTCCTTATTGTTGATTTCCGGATGTTGTGATTTATGGTTCTTAATGTTGATTTTCGGATGCTGTGATTTATGGTTCTTATTGTTGATTTCCCTTGTTAAATTGTTGTTTATGTTATTTTAGCACGGGGGATATTCCGTGCCGAGTGTTTGTGAGGTTATGCACGAGGGGACATTTCGGTGCCGAGTGTTTATTTATTTATTGTACGAGGGGACATTCCGTGCCGAGTGTTTGTGAGGTTATGCACGAGGGGACATTTCGGTGCCGAGTGTTTATTTATTTATTGTACGAGGGGACATTCCGTGCCGAGTGTTTGTGAGGTTATGCACGAGGGGGCATTCTCTGCCGAGTGTTTATTTATTTATTGCACGAGGGGACATTCCGTGCCGAGTGTTTGTGAGGTTATGCACGAGGGGACATTCCGTGCCGAGTGTTTATTTATTATTATTTTCGTTGTTCCTGTTTGCTATTTACTGAACTTGTTTTGGTGAGGATGAGAGTAAAGCACGAAGGGTGATGCCGTGCACTTGTCTTTGTATTTTATTCCGTTGTTCTAAATTTGGATATTCCTACTGATCTCTTACTGCATTTATTGGCAAGATTTGATATTCTTCCTGTACTGCATGGTAAATTTCTGAGTTTCGGTGGATAAATCTTGAGGATATTTTGATCAAGGGATTTATTGAAAAGTATTATTGAAAAAGCAATGGTTTAGAAATGATTATATTTGAATGACTTTTACATCGAAGGTATATTTGAAAAGCACTAACGTGACAATCAAGAACAACATGACACGGAGATAGACAATCCATGCCCAATATCACATCAAAATCAACCATGCTAAGCAACAACAGGTCACTCGGGTCTCCAGACCCCCAATAGATATCACACACGACCGATGCACGCAGTCCATAATAATAGTATCGCCCACCGGAGTCGACACATGAACCGATGCAACGAGAGACTCACGGGGCACATCTAGATAATTGGAAAAATATGAAGAAACATAGGAATAATTAGAACTAGGGTCAAATAAAGCCAAAGCATCTCGGCGACAGACTGAGACAATACCTGTGATCGCTGCATCGGAGGCCATAGCATCCGGCCTGGCTGGAAGTGCATAGATACAAGCCTGGCCTCCACCTGCACGACCTCCCCCTCTAGGGCAGCCCCTGGAGGTCTGACCCCCACCCTTAGCTGCCTGGGTGGGTGGTGAAGTAACTGGAGCCGAAGTCGAGGGCTGGCCCCTCTGCTTAAAAGAACCACCAAAACGATGGGGACACTGTCTCCACATGTGCCCAAACTCTCCGCACTCAAAACAACTCCCTGGAGCTGGAGACGGGGACTGAAAGAAAACCCCTGGCACCAGAATGGCTACTAGAAGAATCATGCATAGATGAACCCTGAACTGGTGGTGCTCGAACTGCACTCTAGGCCGGAAAGGCACCGAATGAAGAACGGCCCGGCTGAGAACTGCGGGGACCATGCCCTGAAGATGCACCGCTATAGGCTGAGCGGACTGGCTGAGGAGGCCTGAAGGAACGACCTCTACCATGCTGAAACTGCCCTCTTAAAGAAGTACCACTAGAACTACCTGATCCACGAGGCCTCTTGGCCTCCCCCTCCTCTCGCTCCTGGTGGCGAGCTGACTCAATATCTCGAGCAATATCAATAACCTGCTCAAAGGTAGCACCTGATACCCTCTCCCGAGTCATAAAAGGCAGAGCTGATAAGTGAGGCCATCTAGGAACCTCTTAATCCTCTACCTATCGGTAGGGACCAACTCAGTGGCATGGCGAGCCAACTCTGAAAACTACATCTCATACTGTGTCACTGATAACTCCCCCTGACGCAGCTGCTCAAACTGCCTGCGCTGCTCCTCCCTGTGAGACTGGGGTACATACCTCTCCAAGAAGATATTGGAGAACTGCTGCCAGGTGAGGGGTTCTTCACCCACATGCCTACACCTCTCGAAGGACTCCCACCAAGTCAAAGCAGCCGCAGAAAATTGAAAAGTAGCAAACGAGACCCCATTGGTCTCCAGAATCCCAGCAGTACGAAGCATCCTCTGACACTTATCCAGAAAACCCTGGGCATCCTCTCCCTCAGCACTACTGAATGTCGGAGGCTAAATTCTACTAAATCTCTCTAGCCTACGCTGCTCATCATCTGGCATAGCTTGAACCATGAAGTCCTGAACTGGAGCAACTCGCTGGGCTGGAACTGCCCCCGGTGTCTGAAGGCCCTGAGTAACCTGCTTAGGTGTCTGGGCAGCTGGAGTCTGACTGCCTTCCCCGGCCTGAGAAGTAGCAAACAGTAGAAGATGCAACAACTGCCTGAGCATGGGTGGTACATACAGTCAAGATCTGAGCCAAGGTCTCCTGAAGACCCGGAATAACAATAGGCACCGCCGGTGCCTGAGCCTGTCCACTGGAGTATCTGCGATCGGAGCCTGATCCTGAATGGTAGGTGGACCCTCTGGTGCTACCCCGGCTGCTGCACGGGCTGGTCCCTTACCCCTACCACGGCCTCGACCTATCGCTGGTCTAGCTGGTGGCTGGCCACCCTGATCGGTAGCGCGTGTCCTCACCATATGTGAGAGAATGAAACAACATAAGTTTAGATTTCCAGAATCAACAAAACAACACGACAAAATTCAAGAAAAATGAGATTTTCCTAAGGGTTCTGCAGCCTCTCGAAGGTAAGAACAAACGTCTCCGTACCGATCTGCAAGACTCTACTAAACCTGCTCATGACCGTTGAGTCCTATGTAACCTAGGCTCTGATACCAACTTGTCACGACCCCAAATCCTAAGCCAGGCGTGATGGCGTCTATCATGGAACTAGGCCAGCCAACAATTACATACTGACATAATATTTCATAATTTCCAAAACCATTCCGATCTTTCACAAAAATTCTTTCATTTAAGCAGTTTAAAGCAAAAAAATGAATAAAACTATTTATACACTACCCCAAAACCTGGAGTCAACCTTCATGAGCATCTACGAGTAGTACAAAATAACCCTATTGTCAAAATACATCAAGAATTGGAACGAGGAACTAAATACAAAACAAGAAATGCGAAAAGAGATGCTGTGGACGCTGAACAGCTACCTCAAAGTCCCAACTCCGGCTCCACGCGAAGGAAGGAAATTAGCACTCCGTACCAGCACCTGTATCTACACACAGGGGTGCAGGGAGTAATGTGAGTACGCCAACTCAGTAGTAATGAAAATAAATCAAGTCTAAGCAGTAAGAAACACATAAGATCAAATCATCAATTCACAATAAGCACAACCTTTTTTTTTCCAACAGTGTATACATTAAATCAACATTACTTCAAAAGCCAACTTCAGTAAAATCCTTTGAAAAATGTGTTTCCAACAATTTCAGAAAAATACCCAAAGAGTTTAGTATGAAATGAAATAAATCATAAATATCCCCTCGGGCCAAAACACATATCATAAATCGCCCCTCGGCAAATCATCACTCAGAATCAATCGCTCAGCATACCTCACAATCACTCAGTATCAGCCCCTCGGGCAACCTCACTGTCACTCATGCCTCTCAATCACTCGTCACTCGGCACTCGGTACTCGCACTCAGTAGGTACCTGCGCTCACTAGGGGTGTGTACAGACTCCGGAGGGGCTCCTTCAGCCCAAGCGCTAATATCAAGCCACCTCGTGTCATCTCATATCCTCACAATCAGGCCCTCAACCTCACTCAGTCAGAAACTCTCCGTAAGCCACTCGGGCTATCAGTAAAATGGGGTACTCGACCCAAAACATCATTTTTATATCTCAAAATAGTGTAAATAAGGTTGAGTTTCGAAAACAAGTAAACATAATATGACTGAGTGTGAATTATAAGCCAACACTGAGAAAATAGCAGTAAAATCCCCCAAGGGGTCTAAACAAGTCGGCCCAAGGCCTCAAACATGGCTTACAACCCAAATATAACAATAGTTTTAGGACACGAAACATATGATTTAGAGTAAATACGCAACTCAATAGTTGTCGTGGAAAAGACCAAGTCCAAATCCAAAAATCAGTGCACGCCACGCACTCGTCATCCGGCATGTGCGCCACTCAAAAAATAATGAGAAAATACGAAGTCCGGGGTTTCATACCCTCAGGACAAGATCTACAGTCATTACTTACCTGAATCCGGCCCAAATAATAATCCACGAGGCTCTTGCCTCTCGAATCAGCTCCCGATTACTCCGAATCTAACCAAAACCAGATTAACATAACTATCAATTTTAACCAAAATTCCCGAAATTGGTCAAAATTGAGCCCCGAGCCCAGGTCTCGGAATTTGATAAAAATCACAAAACTAGAATCCTCATTTCCCCACGAGACCTCCCATACCAAATTTACCAAAATCCAACCTCAATTGCTCACTCAAATCATCAAAAGAAATTCCCAAATCTTCGTCCCATTTTCCCCCAATTTCCACTTTAATTCCTCAAATTACATGGTAAAAATCAAGGCTAAATTAACCCAAATGTGATTGAAGAACGCTTACCTCAAGAACTCCACTGAAAATCTCCTCCAAATCCTCCTTCTCCGGAGCTCTCTAATGGTTTTTTGGGTTATGGACTAAAACTCCTGTTCTTGAAACTTAAAATTTTTGCCCAGCTATTTCATTCATCGCGATCGCGGAAATTGCCTCGCGATCGCGAAGCACAAAAATGGACTGGCCCCCAACTTACCTTATGCGATCGCAAAAACACACACACGATCGCGGATAACAAGCTCTCAAAGCAACACGAACACGACCCTTACTACGTGATCGTGTAGAGAAAATGCTTCCCCTCACGATTGCTCCAATTCCTTCTTCGCGAACAAGACCTCAGTCACGCGTTCGCGGTAGCCAACTGGGCAGACCCTCGCGATCGTAGACCCAAAATGGCGATCGCATAGAACAAATTTCCCAGCTGCCCACAACAGACCTACGCAGAAAATGCAGCAGCAACAACAGTCTCATTAAAGCCAAACACACTCCGATAACCACCCGAAACTCACCCGAGGCCCTCAGAACCTCAACCAAATATGTCAACATATCCCATAACCTCATTCAAACTTATTCGAGCCTTCAAAATACCCAAAACAACGCAAAAACACCAAAATCACATCAAATTCAAGCCTATGAAGTTTGAAACTTCTAAATTTCGCCAAAGATGTCGAAACCATCCAAAACACGTCTGATTGACCTGAAATTTTGCACACACATCCAAAGTGACACTACGAACTTGTTCCAACTTCTGAAATTCTATTCCGACATCGATAGCTAATGTTTTTCACTACCGACCGAAAATCGCTAAAAACTCAATTTCGCCAATTCAAGCCTAACTTTACACCGGACATCAAAACCACATTCCGAACACACTCCTAAGTCCCAAATCACCTAACGAATCTATCCGAGCCATAAAATATATATTCCGAGGTCGTTTACCAATAAGTCAACTCCCAGTTGGTTTTTTCAACTATTAAGCCAATTTAAGAGACTAAGTGTCTCAGTTCTCACCACGACCACCCCAAACCCAAAACAACCGACCCAACACAACATAAATAGGATAAACAACATATGTTAAAGCATAAATAGGAAAAACGGGGCTAAAGTTCTCGGAACGACCGGCCGGGTCGTTACAATGTGTGTGTGTGTGTGTGTGTGTGTATATATATATATATATATATATATATATATATATATATATATATATATATATATGTATATATATATATATATATGTATATATGTATATATATATATATATATATGTATATATATTTAGCAAGAAAATAAAAGATAGATTTCAGGAGAGTAAAGGAGTAATAAATAGTCTAATTACGAAAGAAATAAATCTGGTAACTTTAAATTTCTGCACTTTTTTAGATGGAAAATAAGGATAAAATAGCAAAAAACCGTGAAAAGAGATTAATAGGTTTCCTTGCATATAAGAGGTGTCACATCACATTTTCATTTTCCAGCTTTATATATCATATCATACTATATTATAAGCATGAATACTTTTAGATGAAGTTATTGTACTAAAATATCCTTCAAAAACAGAATGACCAAAATACCCTACTTATCTAAAGTTAATTTAGTGAAATCATACCTATTAAAAACTAACTAACGGTTTTGTCAATAGGAAAATAATGGCTTTTTAACTACTACTATAAATTTTCTTAATTATATTAGTTAGCACTGTTGTTTTAACATTTCAATTTCGTTTTTTCATCATCCCCACTAATAGTATTGCAGGTTATAAATTTTCTTAATTATTATCTTAGAAACACATTTTAGTTTGTTTCTTTCATCTTTCCACTAGAGATCTAAGCTTTTAACCTTTTTTTATGAACTTCAGTGGTTCTCACCCATTTTTCTTTTCTATGTTGCAGTAAGTCTAACGACCCGACCGGTAGTTTTGAGAGTTAGAGACCTGATCCCTTATTAACTGCTTCCCCCCGCATCTAATCCTGCTATTGTTTCTTTCCGGGAGTGTTTGTTTTGGTTTCCCGAGTGAATTGAGACACCCAGTCTCTTAATTGGAAGCTTAAGTAGGAAAAGTCGACCGGATATTGACTTGTGGGTAAACGACCTTGGATTTGATTTTTGATGGTTCCATTAGGTCCTTTAGGTGATTTTGGACTTAGGAGCACGTCTGGAATGTGATTTGGAGGTTTGTGGTAGAATTAGGCTTGAATTGGCGAAAGTGAGAATTTTGGCGATTTTGGTCGGCAGTGAAAATTTTGATATCGGGATACGAATGGAATTTCGGAAGTGGAAGTAGGTTCGTAGTGTCATCTTTGACTTGTGTGTAGAATTTGAGGTCGTTCGGACAAGATTTGATATGTTTCGACGTCGTTTGTAGAACCTAGAAATTTCAAAGTTCATTAGGATTGAATTCGTGTGTAATTCGTGTTTTTGATTTTGTTTCTTGTGGATTGAAGGCTCGACTAAGTTCGTATGGTGTGTTAAGATTTGTAGGTATGTTTGGTTGAGGTCCCGGGGACCTCGGGTGAGTTTCGGGTGCTTAACGGGTGAAAACTTTGACTTAGAAGAATTTCTGGTGTGCTGGTTCTGGTGTTTTCACACCTGCGGTAGGGAACCACAGGTGCAGGGCCGCATGTGAGGACGACCAATCACAGAAGGGGATTTGGAAGGGTGGTATGGGGTCGCAGGTGTGAGGTGAATTCCGTAACTGCGATGCCTGTAGATGCGAGTGAGGGAACGCAGGAGCGGTCTGGGACCGCTGAACCGGACAATGGTCCGAAGGTGCGACCTCTTGATCACAGAAGTGGACGAGGTGCATTAAGTGAAATCGGCATCTGCAATGGAAATTTTGCAGGTGCGGGACCGCAGATGCGTTCCTGGGATCGCAGAAGCGAAAAACGCTGGGCAGAAAAAGGAGAATTTTGAGGGTTTTGAGTTCATATCAAAAAATTCAATTGGGAGGTCGGTGGGAGGCGAAATTTCAAGAGACTTTTTGAGAAATTCATTGGGTAATTATTCTTAGCTCCTTTATGATTATATTCCACAAATCTATGCTTGAATTCATCATTCAATTTCGGATTTGGGGTGATAATTGGGAAAACAAGTGAGAAAAGTTCTTAGGCCGAATTTTGGGGTTTTGATCAAGATTTCTGTATCGGATTTGAGTAATTTTGGTACGAGTGAACTCGTGAGTGAATGAGTGTTCGTATTTTGTGACTTTTACCCGATTCCGAGATGTGGGCCCGGGGAGACCTTTTGAGCGATTTTTTAATTTCTTGCATTAACTTTGATTTCGTTCGCTAGATTAGTTTTTTGTAGTTGTATTTATGTTATGTAACTGGTTTTGGCTAGATTTGGTCCATTCAGAGTCAAATATTCATGGAAAGAGCATTGTTTCGGGTTGATTTGAGTTTGGTTCGAGGTAAGTAGCTTGCCTAACCTTGTGTGGGAGAAATCCCCCTAGGATTGATACTGTTGTTGTTATAACCTTATGGGCTATTTGCAGTTATGTTATATATACTTACTCTTGTGGCTGTCTTATTAATTACTTCTCCTAAATTTTACCCTAAGTACATATGAAATGAGCATTTATTGGAGGAAAATTAATGCGGTGAACACGAATAAATAAGAATAAATTAGTCAAATAATTTTCTTAAAAGATAAAAGACAAATATGACCGGTAAATATGACCCGATTTCTACCATCTGTTGTTTTAGTCAAAGTGTCAAACACTAGTGTCCAAGGAGGGTCTCCAATTTCTATTTAAGATCTCTGCGTCGCAAATTTTGTTGTTAATTTTCAACAATCTACTGTTCGGAAAATATTGGTTATGGAGAATAAGATTTATCAAAACTTGAGGCGTGTTAAGGACACTGTCCTCAAGGTTATTCGCCTACAAAATAAAGAATACAATTAGGCTTATCCCCCAGGATTCAACAAGCTCTTCCAGTTATTAAACTGGGAACAGAACTAGCTAAAAATTCAATAAAGAAACTCAACATAGATGAAGGAGGAGAAATAGAAAGGAGATGGAAAATCTTTGTCATTGTTCACAAGAGTGTCACTTATAGTGGGAAGAAGAAGTTTGAGAGTGTGTCAGAAAATTGTGTTTTTAGCTCTCCACAAAAATGTTTATATAGGTGTTGCTCCAACGACTGGTTAACAACTAATTTGTGATGGCTAGTTTGACAGTTCAATATGAGAGAAATTAGATAAAAATAAGGGACACTTCCTTTTGAGATACCCACAAATTTCAACAATCCCCCACATATATCAAAAGAAATATAATTATAAAGAGAGATATTATAATTTGATGGGTTTCGGATGTAATAAAATTCATCTGGTGTCTTTTAGAATATGAATCAGATATAGATAAAAAAGATTTAACTTACGGAATAATTTGGTGAAGTTGATAACTTCTATGGCCCAAAAATTCATGTTGTAAGTTAGGGATCTTATTCATCGCATTACACCCCTACAATTTCTGTCGTTATCGCGATTTTGCGCTAATAGGCCATGCGTGCGCCTGGTTTTCATAAGTTCTCTAGAAACTCTGCCACAAATTTCATAGGAGAGACCCCACTCCACACTCATATAGGTCCATCCATCAAGTGTATTCTGCAACACAATACACCACCTACAAAAGGCTATGGATTATTGGATTAAGAGTTTAATACTCAACCTCACATTTACCCGATTTCGAGATGTGGAACCTGGTCGACATCGTAGGGTGATTTTCAAAATTCTTGTTAAAGTATTGATTTCATTAATTATATTGGTCTATTATAGTTGTATTTATGGTATGTAATTGTTTTGGGATAGATTTGGGGCATTCGGAGTTGGATAATCGACGAAAGGGTATTCTTATTGACTGATTGAGCTTGGTTCGAGGTAAGTGACTTTCCTAACCTTGTGTGGGGGAAATTCCCTTAGGATTTGGTACTTTTGTGATATTTCTGTGATATGTGAGTGCCGTGTACGCGAGGTGATGAGTGCGTACACGTGCTAATTGTTGTAAAATTCGATTTTTCATCGAGTAATAGCCTGTTACACCTTAATTGAGTTATACTAGCATGTGTAATTATTCTGTTTAGCCTAGTTTCACATGTATACATGTCTCAAATGCTTATTTGAATTCTGTGCAGCATGTTTAGTTGAATTCCTGCTTTACTTGATTTGTATCAACCTTAGCTGTAGAATTCTTGTTGTTTATTATTTTCTCCACCGACTTGAGCGGTGTGTTTACTTTTGGGATTACGAGGTGGTACCTCGGAATATCCCCATGCTTATTAACTTTTGGGAATACGAGGCGGTACCTTGGGAGTTTATATTTGCGAGATCGTCAGGCTTTATGGCGTACCAGTATCTATATCTCTGACCAGGGTACGCAATTCACATCACGGTTCTGGAGGGCCATACAACATGAGTTAGGTACTCGGGTTGAGTTGAGCATATTATTTCACCCTTTGACGGACGAACAGTCTGAGCGCACTATTCAGATACTAGAGGATATGCTCCGTGCGTGTGCAATGGAGTTTGGAGGTTCTTGGGATCAGTTTTTGCCACTTCCGGAGTTTACCTACAACAACATTTGTCAGTCAAGCATCCAAATATCATTGTATGAGGCTTTATGGTAGGCGGTGTTGGTCTCCAGTGGGTTGGTTCGATATGGTCGAGGCTAGGTCATTGGGTACATACTTGGTTCAGGATGCTCTGGAGAAGGTTAAGGTGATTCAGGATCGACTTCGCACAACCCAGTCCATACAGAAGAGTTATGAGGATCAGAAGGTTCGCGATGTTGCCTTTATGGTTGGAAAGCGGGTCCTGCTCTGGATGTTGCCCATGAAGGGTGTTATGAGGTTCAGAAAGAAGGGCAAGCTGAACCAAGGTTTATTGGCCCATTCGAGGTGTTGCGGTGTGTTGGGGAGGTTGCTTATGAGCTTGCCTTGCCTCCCAGACTAGCAGGAGTTCGCCCAAGTTTCTATGTTTCCATGCTCCGGAAGTATCACGGTGATCCGTCTCATGTGTTGGATTTCAGCTCGGTCCAGTTGGACAAGGATTTATCTTATGTTGAGGAACCGATGGCTATTTTGTACAAGTAGGTTCGAAAGCTAAGGTCAAAGAACATTACTTCCATGAAGGTTCAATGGAGAGGTCAGCCGGTTGAGGAGGTGACTTGGGAGACTGAGTGTGATATGCGCAACAGTTATCCTCATCTTTTCACCACTTCAGGTATGTCTCTATACTCGTTCGAGGACGAATGATTGTTTTAAGATGTGGAGGATGTGATGACCCGGCCGGTCGGTTTGAGAGTATTAGATCTGATCCTCTATTTACTACTTCCCCTGTATCTTTTTCTGCTTATGTGACTTGCCAGGAGGTTTTATTTGTAGTTTTGGAGCGATTTGGGACACTTGGTCCCTAAAACGGAAGCTTATGTTCTAGGATTTTGACCGTAGTTGGAACTATGTGAAGACGACTGTGGAATGGAGTTTCATCGATTTTGTTAGCTCCGTTGGGTGATTTTGGACTTAGGACTATGTTCGGATTGTGAATTGGAAGTCTGCAGTTGAATTAGGCTTGAAATGGCGGAAGTTGAACTTTTGGTAAGTTTGACCTGAAATGGAATTTTTGATATAGGGGTCGGATTCCGATTCCGGAAGTTTGAGTAGGTCCATAATGTCGAATTTGACTTGTGTGAAAAATTTGAGGTCCATAGGACGTGATTTGATATGTTTCAGTATCGCTTGTAGAAGTTTGAACCTTCAAAGTGCATTAAGTTGGAATTGGAGAGTGATTCATGTTTTTAGCGTTGTTTGATATGATTTGAGGGCTCGAATAAGTCCGTATGGTGTTTTAGGATTTATTGGTATGTTTGGTTGAGGTCCCGAGGGCCTCGGGTGATTTTCGGATGCTTAACGGATCGAAATTGGACTTGTGTAAATTTCTGAAGCTTTCAAGCTTCTGGTGGAATCGCACTTGCGGTGGGGTGACCGTAGGTGCGGGCACGCACGTGCGTGGGGTCAAGGGCAAAAGAGAATTTTGAATGAGTGTCTAGGGGTCGCAGGTGCGAGGGAAATGCCACACTGCGAGCCCGCAGATGCGCTTAAGGGCTGCAGGCGCGGAGAGTGAAATGGAAGGGAAGACCTCATATGCTGACAAAAGTTCACAGGCGCGCACTCGCAGGTGCGGCCTTCTTATTGCAGAAGCGGACTAGAGGACTTAAGTTAAGTCCGCACATGTGATGGATTTTCAACAGGTGCGGCTAGATGTCCGCATGTGCGAAGATCGCTGGGCAGAAAAGGCTAAGTTCGAGGATTTTATCCCATTTTCAATTTTGGGACTTTGAGAGCTCGGATTGAGGGGATAATTCAAGGGTTTTTCAGAGAAAGGTATTGGGTAACGATTCTTAACTCATTTATGGTTATATTCCAATAATCTATAGATGATTTCATCATTTAATAATGGATTTGGGTTGAGAAATTTGGGGAAAAAGTTAAAAGGTTCTTTAACCGAAAATTTGAGTTTTGATCAGGATTTTGATATCGGATTTGAGTAATTTTGGTACGAGTGAACTTGTTGTTAAGTGGGTGTTTGTATTTTTTGACTTTTACCCGATTCTGAGACGTGAGCCCGGGTCGACTTTTTAGGCCGATTTTCGAAATTCTTGTTAAAGTATTGATTTCATTAATTAGATTAGTCTATTATAGTTGTATTTATGGTATGTAATTGTTTTTGGATGGATTTGGGTCATTCAGAGTCAGATAATCGAGGAAAGGGCATTCTTATTGATTGATTAAGCTTGGTTCAAGGTAAATGGCTTGCCTAACCTTGTGGGGGGAGGAATGATTTGGTACTGTTGTGATATTTTTGTGATATGTGAGCGCCGTTTACGCAAGGTGACGAGTGCATACATGGGCTAATTATTGTAAAATTTGGGTTTTCACTGGGTAATAGCACGTTACACCTTAATTGAGCTATACCAGCATGTGTAGTTATCCTGTTTAGCCTAGTTTCGCATGTCTACGGGTCTTAAATGCTTATTTGAATTATGTGCAGCATGTTTAGTTGAATTCCTGCCTTTACTTGATTTGTATCAACCTTAGCTATAGAATTCTTATTTTTAATTATTTTCTCCATCGATTTGAGCTGTATGTTTACTTTTGGACAACGAGGCGGTAGCTCGAGAGATCCCCTCCATTTTGCTTTTGGGGCTACGATGCGGTACCTCGAAAGATCTCCTCCCATATTTACTTTTGGGACTACGAGACGATATATCGGGAGTACCCCTGTTGTTATCTCATTGTACTATGTTGTTATTTCTCTATCTTTTTGTTAAATTCTCCATTTTTCTTCATTTTATTTTATCATCTGTCTTAATATTATATCCCAGTAGGTCCCGGACCTGAACTCGTCACTACTCTACCGAGGTTAGACTTGACACTTATTGGGTAGTACCATTGTGGTGTACTCATGCTATTTTTCTGCACATGTTTTTTGCGCAGATCCAGGTGCTTCTTATCAGCCCCCCTATTAGCTGAGAGTGCTTGCTGTTGTACGGAGACTTCAAGGTACATCTACCGCATCTGTATACCTCAGAGTCCCCTCCAATTCTCTCATTTCCGTATTTTCTTAGATTCTGGTGTATAGAGATACTAGTTTTTCTTCTGTAGCTTGTGACTTATGACTACCGGTTTTGGGGAAAAATACTGTGTATACTCGAGTATTGGGTTTTGTGCATACAGAGCGGCGTCTTATCAATTATTTTATTATTTTATTGCAGTTTGGTTGTTAATTTTGTTTTGATTTTTATTTTTCGCAAATTGTTAGGCTACCTAGTTCTAAAGACTAGGTGTCGTCACGACGTCTTATAGAAAGGAAAATTTGGGTTGTGACACAAGGTTGACCACATAACCACTATTGGATTTTGTCTCATCTGAATCAGAGTTCTAGTTAGCATTACTGTAACCTTCTAATATAGTGAGAAATCCACTATATTTTATACCATAGTTTATGGTACCTCTGAAATATTTCATTACTCTTACTAATGCATTTCAATGATTAGGACTCGGGTTTTGAGTATATCTACTCAATCTACACACTACATATGCAATATCAAGTCTAGTAAAATTCATCAAGTGCATTAGGCTACCAATAATTTAAGAATATTTATTTTGATCAACTGCATCCCCCTTATTCTTTTTTAATGTTCTACTAGCATCATAAGCACTGCTTATAGGTATGACATCAAAATTATCAAATTCTTTAAGAATTCTTTAAACATAATTTTCTTGAGTCAACATCAAGCTATTGCCATCTCTTATAATTTTGATGCTTAAAATAACACTAACTTCTCCCATGTCTTTCATCTCAAAATTAGAAGACAAGAAAATTTTTGGTTTTATGTACCAAATCAAGACTAGAACTAAAAATAAGCATGTCATCTACATAAAGGAAAATAATAACACATGTACCATCTACACGTTTTGTATAAACACATTTATCTACTTCAATTGAAGAAAACCCATCATTAATTAATACTTGATAAAAATTTTCATGCCACTATTTAGGTGCTTGCTTTAGATAGCAATTTACATACTTTGTTTTCTCGGCCAGACACTATACAACCCTCAGGTTGCTCCATGTAAATTGTCTCTTGTAAATCACCATTTAAAGTTGTAGTTTTAACATCCATTTGGTGAATAAAAAGTTTATAAATAGAAGCCAAGTCAAGTAAAACACGAATTGAGAAAATTCTAGTTAGAGGAGCATAAGTATCAAAATAATTAATATTTTACTTTTGAGTAAAACCTTTTGTAACTAGTCAAGCTTTGTATTTATCAATGGAACCATCTGGATGAGTTTCTTCTTAAAAATCCATTTACAGCTAATGTGTTTAGCTCCCGGAGGTAAATAAACTAAAATCAAACTTTATATTTTGTAAAATTAGATTTATTTCTACATCAATAGCTAATGAGGCATCAGGCAAAGAAGTTGCTTCGAAATATGTCAAAGGATCATTATCCACAAGATAAGTATAAAAATCATTACCAAATTTTTTTATTTTTCTTGGTCTTTTGCTTCTTCTTAATTCCTCACTTTCAAAATCATTTTAAATAATAGGAACATAGTAATATTATCACTGGAGCATCAGAAATGTTCTCAAATTTTAAAGGAAAAATATTTTCAAAAATCGCAGTATTTTTTGTTTCAACAATAGTATTGTGTTCAAGCAAATCACTTTTGATTACTAAAAATCTATATGTTGCACTGCTTTCAGTATACCCAACAAACATACAATCAGATATTTTAGATCCTATTTTCTTTTTTAGGATCGTGTAACATAACTTTAGCAAGGCATCCCTACACTTCAAATATTTCAAGTTAGGGAGATAGCCTTTCCACAACTCATAAGGCGTTTTACCCGTTTTTTTTTATAGGGAATCCTCTTTTGTAAATGAAAATCAGATAAAATGACTTCAACCCGAAGATTATTCGGGGCACCAGAACTAACTAGCATGCTATTTATTATTTCCTTTAATGGCATATCTTTCCTTTCTGCTACACCATTTGATTGTAGAGAATATGTCGGAGTTATCTCATATATTATACCTTCTTTCTCACAATAATCATTCAACAAAATAAATTCACCGTCTTTATCGGATCTAACTCTTTGATATTCTTAGTTTGTTTAGCTTCGGCATAAATATCACACTTATCAATAGTTGAATAATTAATATTTGAAATGAGACCTTCATAATCCATTTTCTTAATAAAAGATAAACTAATATGTCATACTCTAGCATGCTATAAATTAAAAGAATCAATCAAGTAAGCAGAAGAACTAGCATTTTCATTCATAACATTAAGTATAAATAATTCATGGTTATAATAACCTTTGCCAACAAAATTATTATTCTTGGTCAGCGCGACCTTATCAGATTCAAAAGAAACTTGACCCATTTTTTTCCTAGTAATCCCACAGAGACCAAATTGGCTCGGATACTAGGAACATACAACACATCATTCAATGCCAAAATTTTTTCAGATGTGAGTTTGAGAAGAACTTTGCCTTTTCCAAGAACTTTAGTAGTCCTCGAGTCACAAAGATATACAACCTCTTCTCTTTCCTCAATTTGGATTTAAGACACAAAGTCTTTTTTGTTTGCACATATGTGACTAGTGGCACCAGAATCTAACACCCAATTTTTCACATTGGCCACAAGGTTCACTTGGGAAACAACTGCAATAATTATGTCATCTGCTTTGGCTTCAATTAAATTTACTTTAGTCTTAAAGAGATTGTCATTCCCATCTCTTTTCCGACATTGAGCCACACACAAAGCAATTGCCTTTTTTCTTGAAGGTTTGATTGTTGGTTTTGGGATTATAACCATTTATTTTATCGTACATGTTATTTTATTTGTTCTGCCACTTGTTGTCCTCCACAAGGTTGGCTCTTGTAACAATCTCCTTTCCTTTGTCAGCAACATCGTGCTTGCGATTGGTATTTTCAATTATAATGTGCTTGACCAAGTCCTTCAGCAACAACTGCTTGTGTTGTGCTTCAATTATTGTTTGTAATCGCTCCAAGATTTGGGAAGTTTTCCTATAAGCATACTAGCAACAAACTGTTCGGGAAGAGAGATATTTTCATATTTGAGATCTTCAATCAGCTTGTGATATTCGTTGATTTGTGCAGTTATGTCCTTGTCCTTCGTCATCTCCCACTTGTCGTAGTTTTCAACTACAAAATTTTGGTTGGTACCGTCTTCCGTAATGTACTTTATTATCATTGACTCCCAAATTTCTCTTGCCTCGTTGTAGGAAACATAGACATCAAACAATTCGTTAGAAATAGTAGAAATTATAGTATGTCTACATACCTTATTAGTTAGCATGAAGCCATTAATCCATCTGAATGGAAGTTTCTTCAGTTGTCTTAGGATCAGTAAGTGCAAACGCAACTCCATGCATATCCAAAATAGAATGCACGCGTTCACTACAAGAAGTCAGCCCTGTTGCAGCGACCAAAGTTGCAACTAAAGACCTGAAAGTCGCCACTTAAAACATTCAGTGGCGATGTTAAGGTTGATGCAAGTAAACCCGTAACTGAATGTTATTTGTGACGACTCCACGAGGTCGCCACAATAAATACACATATGTGGAGACTTTACTCTCCCCAAGAAATAAGCAAAATTTTGCTAAAAAATTGGTAGGTCGCTACTGACAAAGACAAGGTCGCCACTAAAAATTATACCTTTAGTGGCAACTCTTATTGCAACAATTGCCTATGTTTAATGATGACTATAGTCGCCACAAATTGTATTTTCCATTTTTAAAATAAATTGCAGCAATAATATTATTATCAATATTGCACAAATATATTAGTCGAGCAACCAATAATATTATAAGAGACAACATTAAAAGCATTTCTGAAACAAAATAATATAGAAAACTTCTATTAATAATTCATAACATAACTAATTGTACTCATGAAACCAAAAAATAAAAGCAAAATAAGATTTCTTCATATTCCACCTTGGCTAGTATCATTTTCCCTTGAAGTTTTGAGACTCAGCACAAGCTCAAGCCACGAACTCAGAATCCAGTGCCTCGAAAATATCTCTGTAGTCACTTAACTTTTGCAAGCATAATGCAAAATTACTTTACCAAAAGATTTCAGTGAAGGGGAAAAAATGCTCTATTCTAGTCTAATATATGGCCATTGGAAAACTAAGGGTCGTTAAAGTCATGTATATGCCCATCTAAAATCTGCATATATAATAGATACCAAATTGAATAGCTATCACCAGATAAAGGTTACTTTTCATGTTCAAATTATTACTATCATTTTCTATATTATTTTTACAGCATAACATACGTGTAATGACCCAATCGGTTGTTTTGAGCATTTGTATTTCACTCGGTAGTTTGGGGGCATGAGTAGCTCCGTATGATGTATTAGGACTTGTTTGAAAATTTTTAGTTCATTCCGATGATTTGATATGTTTCGGCGTGAGTTTTTTGTTGGAAGTAGAAAGTTCAAAAGTTCATTAATTTTGATTTGAGGTGCGTTTCGTCGTTTCGATATTGTTATGCGTGATTTGAGGCTTTGAGTAAGTCTGTGTTATGTTATGGGACTTTTTGGTATGTTTGTACGGGATCCCAAGAGGCTCTGGTGAGTTTTGGATAGGTTTGAGTTGTGTTGCGGTCGTTTTTCTTATGTTTCGACGTCGTTTCTTCAAGAATAAATGGTACCACATTGAACAAATGATCTCTGATTTCTATTTTGATTGAAGCATTAGATATTTATCGTAATTACTGATCCGTAGGAAAAAGAATTATCGAATTTGGACATCGTATGGGGATTTTATGATCATTTTACTAAGAATTGGGTTGCCAGAATTTTTTAGATTAATTACGAAATTGCCAATAACTTCGTATTTAAAAATCTGCACTATTTTCAAATATTGAAACCAACATACCTCCTTCATTATAAGGTCAAATGGAGTGATTCAAAGACCTAACTTGACTGAAATTTCACAAGGAATCCATTGGAGGTATCAAAAGCAAGTTTGAGGACCATATGAAACGCAAAATGAGGCAAAACAATACGCAAAAATACTTAATATCGAAGATTTGTTCATCTGGTAATATTTTGAGTTGGGGGGCTCGAATTTGGATAATATTTGGAGGTTATTTTCACCATATGGATAGGGGTAAGTGTTTGATATCGATTTTGGTTATATTTCATGAATCCATATTCGTTTTTGACATTTGATTGATGATTTCAAAGTGAAATTTGGGGGGTTTTGTCTAAAATTTTATAAAGTGAATTTTTGAGTTTTGAACAACGATTCGGAGTCGGAATAGAGTGAAACTAGTATGGTTGAACTAGTAATCAAATGGGTTGTCAGATTTTGTGAGTTTTGTAGGGTTCCGAGGCGCGGCACCGGGTTTGACTTTTTGGTCGATTTTGGGATTTTGATTAAAGATTTGACCTTTATCTATTGGGTTTGTTTCCTTTAGAATTATTTGATGTATTTGAGTTTCTTTTGGAAAGTTTCGAGACATTAGGAGGTCGGTACGCACGGGATGGCATTTTTAGAGCATTGTTTGCTAAGTATTGGATTTGGCTCTTTGAGGTAAGTAACTCTTCTAAACTTAGTGTTGAGGGTACGAAACCCTGAATTACGTGTTATGTGATTGGTATTGAGGTGACACACATGTTAGGTGACGGGCGTGTGGGGGTGTACACTGTGAATTGGTACTCTGTTGTTTCCATGCACTGTATAGTGGCCATATTTTGTTGATATATGTGTTTTCACCATGTGATAAAGTAACTGAGTTGTCATTCATGCTAAATATCATGTTTAGGCTTTATGCTGATATCGTTAGGACCCATAGTGATCGTTTCTTACTGCCATCTCATTTATTTTATTGATATTTTGTACTCAATCATATCCATGCATTCATATCATATCTCAGCCTCAATTGTTGTTTATTGATACATCATATCATTGTTGTTGGGCTAGTTTCATGATAATGTGAGCCCGTGAGTGAGACTGAAGAGATTTATGACTGAGTGAGGCTGAGAGCCTGATTATGAGTAACAGTTATGGTATCAGGCTGCACACCGCAGCATGTTATATTGATTTATGCCTCAATCTGGCTTATAATAGCGCTTGGATTGTAGGAGCCCCTCCGGAGCCTGTACACACCCCCAATGAGCGCAGTTGATTATATTGAGGGATGTATCTTCAATAAATATGGATCTTGTCCAAAGCATTTATATAAATGGAGATTGATATTCTTCATAGGGCCGGATTGGCCTTCCTCGATATTGAGTGACTGATGGTCAGTGATGTATATATTTCGGGATGGATCTTTCCTGGACCATATGGGCCATATACAGTGCCGAGTGGTTGAGCATGATGAGTGAAAAGTGCGAGACAGTGAGATGGAGTACCCCGAGAGTGTGAGTACATGATTCATCTCTGAGATACATGTAATTGGCATGCACACATGACATACAGGCATAGAGATGCATTTTTCCTCATGTTGTACGGTATCACGTCATTCATGACTTTTCACACACATTGATATGCGGGCATAGAGAGGTATTTCACACTTGCTATCTGGAAAGAAAATGAAACATCTTATTTATTGTGGAAAGGATATTTGAAAAAATTACAGTTTTCAAACTTACTCGTATTTTTGGCATTTTCGATAAAAGATTTGGGTTTTCACTGAGATACTTTAAAAGCATTACTATTTTCTAGAACTTTGAACGAGCTGAGCATTTTTACTTCTAAGATACCTCTTTTATTACTTATATTATGTTGTTATGAACTGCTATGGGATATTGGTATTGGACCCGACCTTGTGTTAGCTCGCCACTACTTTCAACCTAAGGTTAGGTTTGTTACTTACTGAGTACATGGGTCGATTGTACTCATACTACACTTCTTCACCTTGTGTGCAGATGTTGGCTGCTGATGTTGTTGTGTTCAATGGGAGCTGGATTGAAGATATACCTGTGTCCCGGTTGTAGCTGCCCCTTGTTTGTGGTAGCTTTAAATCTATAAAACTCTGTTTACGTACTTTTCAAATAGATGATGTATTATTTCATTTTAGCTTTGTAAATTCTATTCTTAGAAGCTCATGATTTGTATTACCAGTCCTCGGAGTAATGTATAAGATTCAGATAATTTATTTGCTTAATTGTCTTGTTAAATATTATTAGAAGTGTGTTTAACCAAAGAATTGAATTCTTAGTCAAAGCTATTTTAAGAAGTACTCGGGCTTCTGATAACCAAAGAAATTAGCTAATAATAGGATTTAGACTTGTAAATAAGAAATCAATAAGATAGCATAAAAATAAGTATATTTCAGTAGTGGTTCGAACGTGTTTATTGAGCATTAATGGCTAATAATATCATTAACGTAACGTTACAATTACTAATCGTAATGGTTGCCTGAAGATTATGTAACGTTTAGCTCACTGATTGAAGACCTTTGAATCTGCCCTTTATTCTGCCTTGGTTCATTCTGACCGTGTCTCTTCAACTCCTCAATTAGACTGGAATTCCCGCATCTAATTGTCTCGTGTGCATGCTATTCCATTCCTCTTTGCCTCGTACGTCTTTCAAAACTTCTGTCCAGCTGTCATGTTTCCATTGACCCACGTAGATTACCTTGCCATCAAAATTATTACACGTGTGAAGTTTATTTTTTTCCAATACATATAGGCCCCCCACTTACCATTTATTTATCAATTAAATATTTGGTAAGTGGATACTCATTTATGGAGGATATTTTGTGCCATTGTTTCACTCGTACCATTGCATCCGTCTTTGAATGTATGCGTCGGTTGTCACTTTCATTTAATGCTAGTGCCATGTAGCATTCTCGGATTGATTCTGCAATTCGTCAGCACCTTTTAAGGCTTTTTTTGGTTGCACCAGTCACGAACTGACAGTTCTAATCATGACTTTCATATCAGTGTCTTTTTCCATTTTTTGACGGTTGCCTCTAAATACAAATACCCCTTTTTCCCGCCTTTGCTTTCACGAAAGACTTCTAACTTTCCTTAGTTACTTGTAAATTCCTCTTTCTCGTAAATATGTCTTCCTCAAATCAAGAACCCAAGAAGGTTATCAATGTAGACGAACTATCTCCTTCTTCTGCTCCAATCCGGAGTAGGAGGGGCGGTAGACTAAGAAGCTTGAGTTCTACTCCTTCTAGGGGTTCTTCTTCCCCTTGAAACATTACTCCCCCCCCCCCATATTCTAAGGCTAATGTTTCTCGTCTTCTTCTAGGGCTAGAGCTTCTAGATCTTCTTCTAAGAGTAGAGAACCTAACGAACCATTTCGTGAGCCAAAAGTTGATGAAATTGTTCCTGCTGAGTTTTATTTTGTAAAGGATAGTAAGGCCATAAGAAAACAGCTTTCTTCTATGACATCTCATGATCGTGCTGATCTTTACCCTACTCAAATCACTGAGGGTTTAGTTTCACTCGTGCGTAAAGATTGTTATTGGAAATCTGACTTTCTAGTCTTAGTTCCCCATAAAGAACTGGGTGTTCTTTTGTGTATACTTACTCCTTTACTTTAGGATTCAAGCATCCCATCGACCCTGTCATCATAGGGTTTTGTCGATTTTTTAATGTGTGTTTGGGACAGATCTGTCCTCTTATCTGGAGGGCAGTAGCATGCCTTAGATATTTGGCCACCTTAGCTTCAGTTCCTTTTACTTTTCATCATCTCATTCATCTCTATTCTCCTATGTTGTTCCGCCAAGGAGTTTTTACTCTTGCGGCTAGGAGTAAAACAGTTTTGGTTATACCTAATGATGATAAAGATAGAGGGTGTCCGGTATGTTGCTGTCCCTACTAAAGGTTTGGTAGGTGAAGAGAATCTCCCCTTCCCTGAGAAGTGAAACTTTGCACGTGAGTACAGTTTTGCTCACTTTCTTATTTATATTTTCTTTTATAAATCTTCAGTACCGTGACTATTTTTTTTTCTTGCAGTAACCATAGGAACCGTTGAGGAGGTCTCCGGATTCCGTGGTTGGGTAGAAAAATTGTTGTTGATTGCTCCAATGGAAGAACGTTCTTGAAAGAACCTCTCGGCGAGGTTTGGTTGGAAAGTGAAAACCCATGGTAGGTTTTTTTGCGTTTTATATTTCCTTTCTTTCTACTTTCAAGCTTCTCTAACCCCTTTTATTTGTCAGGGTTTCCCGCTCGTGGGTATCTGCTGCTGCAGTATCCGCTTTGAAACTTTCTTTGGCTAAGGCCCAAGAAATTATTGTGAATTCCTCTTCATCAGAAAGGAAATAAAGTGGGTCTCGGACCTTCGAAGATGAGGAAGAGCAGGAGGAAGGTTTGCTGATTCGGAGGTCACGGAGAAGAAAGGTCGTGTATGACGATGAATCAGTTCAAATTACTGATCGACCTTCCGCGCATGAGTCAGAGCTTTCCGCTCCTGAAGAATAATATTTGTGTTACACCTTGTGTATTCGACGTTATCATGCCGTAAAGGGGATATGAAGATAATTTCTATGAGATATTTAAATGATGTGATAGTTATACGTTAAGATTGGAAGTCATTCGAGTGGTGATTAAAAATTTGACAAAGATCGCCGCAAGTTACGGGTTTTAAATCTTACTGAAATTTGGATAAAATATTGATGAATTTTTCTCTCAATATACTAGAATTTATTATGTTTTCTATCCACCGAATCTAAGGTCTATGAATCTAGTTTCCAACGCAACAAACTGTCACGACCCGAAATCCCACCGCCGGGACCGTGATGGCGTGTAACGTTGAGCCCGCTAGACAAGCCAATGTTTTGATTAACATGCTTATTTCCTTATTATTAGGCATTTAAAGAAAAAGCGATAAGTGATAACAAGCATAAATAACAATGCGGAAGCTATGAAATATAACATCTTCAAGTATCTTATACTACAAATCCTCAGTAACACCCCAGAACAGGCAGGACTGTCTAAGAATACTAAAAAACAAAGTTTGAATAAACAGTACAACTGTCTCAGAAATACATGAAAGATAGAAAGAAAAAGGAATGAGATAGGAGGTGACGCCAAGGCCTGTGGACACCTGTAGGACTACCTCAGTGTCGCATGTGGACTGAAAGATACTCCCTCGATCACTGTCCACCGGGTCCAGTATCGCAATCTGCACAACATAAAAAAGTGTAGGTGTAGCATCAGTACAACCGACCCCACGTACTGAGTAAGTGCCGAGCCTAACCTTGGCGAAGTAGTGACGAGGCTAGGACACGAAAAATAATAAACACCTGTGCAGTTCAGTAATACATAACAGAAATAACGGCAGGAAGTAAACAGTTAAGTACAAATACGGGGAAAACATGCTCGGGTAAAAAGGGGAAAACACTTATTAAGTGACAGAACATGGAAACCGTCTAATATCAAAAGAACAACCGAGAACAATCAAGTGCACGACATCACCCTTCGTGCTTTACTCTCGTTCTCACCAAAACAAGTGCACGGCATCACCCTTCGTGCTTTTACCTCACAATATCATGGCACGACATTCTCCTTCGTGCATTATCTCTCATAAAATGGCACGACATCACCCTTCGTGCTTTTAAAATCACAATATCGGCACGACATTATCCTTCGTGCTTTACACTCTCATCCTCACAATGCAATAAATAAATACACGGCATCACCCTTCGTGCTTTACACTCTTCCTCACCCAAACAATAAACAGAACAACGATTTGTCAAGGAAGAACCACAATACAAATCATAATTTTACAACATCCCGGCAAGGGAACAATAACAGAAATATCACCGTCCCGGCAAGGGACACAACTATAACCAAACTCACTGAATGTACAACATAACCAAGTAATCCTCAACCGAACAACTAATCAACAGTGTTCACAACCAATTATTTCCAACAATTCTATAATCTCCAAAACGAAATCTACTTCATAACACAGAGGATATCGAAGAAAAACACATATACCATAAGATATGACCCACGTGCATGCTTGACAACAAGGTATAGGTACTCGTCACCTCACCTATACATTGAACATGATAATAACACGTAGTACATATGACTCAACACCTATTTCTTCATGCTAAGGTTAGGATAAACACTTACCTCGACTCCAAGAATCCAAATCAAGCCTCTAGCACCGCTTTTCCTTTCGAACCCGACTCCAAATCACTAGTATCTAGACATAATTGACTCAACAACATCACTAAATGCTTAACAATTCAGTTCCAATGCTTAAATATAGAATTCCCAACTTTATTTCCAAAATTTCAAAAATTGACCACGGGCCCGCTTGGTCAAAACACGAGGTTCGGACAAAAACCTGATCACCCATTCCCCCACGAGCCTGAACATATACTTTGTTTTGAAATCTGACCCCAAAACGAAGTCAAATTCCCAAATAATCAAAAAGCCCGAACTCTACCCAAATCCCCAATTTTCTACCATTAAAACCCTAGAATTCTTGATAAAAGTTGATGAAAATCATTAGGAAGTTGTAAGAAACTAGTTAGGGGTTACTTACCTATGATTTGGGAAGAAACTCTCTTAGGAAAATCGCCCTTGGTCTCCTATTTTGGTGAAGAAATGAAGAAGACATCGGGTGAAACATCTAACTTAAACACTGCCCAACCCTCGCACCTGCGGTGCCTGGGTCGCACCTGCGGTGCCTGGGTCGCACCTGCGCTTTCGCAAGTGCGAAAAATCCATCGCACCTGCGGAAATGGGCTAAGCCACTGAGGGCCGCACCTGCGGAACCGCTTCTGCGAAGAATGTGTTGCACCTGGAGAATTGGGCTGGCTGGGGTTGGACCGCACCTGCGGCCCAAGGCTCGCAGGTGCAGGCGCACCAGAACTGGTGCACTAGCAGTGATTTTTCAACTCTAAACACCCACAAACCCACCTGAAACTCACCCGAGCCCTCGGGGCTTCAAAATAATTATGCACACAACCTCAAAAACATCCTACGGACTTATTCAAGTAACCAAAATACTAAAATAACATCATGAACATCGAATTAAACCTCAAAATCCATGAAATTCCTTTAAACTTCCAAAACTTCTAAATTTTCCATTTTCGATCTGAATCACGTCAAACTAAGTCTATTTCCAACCAAATTTCACAGATAGCACATATAAGGCATATTGAACCTGTTCCGGGCTCCGGAACCATAATACGGGCCCGGTATCACAGGTTTCACATCAAATCTCATTTTCAAAAAAAACCTATATTTTTTTCAGAAAATAATTTTCTTCAAAAATTCATTTCTCGGACTTGGCACCTCGGAATTCGATTCCGGGCATACACACAAGTCCCATATTTTCCTATGAACCCTCCGGGACCGTCAAATCACGGGTCCGGGTCCGTTTATAAAAAATATTGACCAAAGTCAACTTTACTCAAATAAATAATACAAAATCATCATTTTATCAATTTTCTACTTAACGACTTCTCGGCTACACGCACGGGATGCGCATGCACATCGAGGTGAGATAAAAGTAGGCTTTCACGACCTCGAAACACAAATTTAGCTAAAATTACATGGGATGACATTTTGGGTCATCACAATCTCCACCTCTAAAACAATCGTTCATCCTCGAACGGACATAGAATGGTACCTGGATCGGGGAAAAGATGGGGATATCGGCTCCGCATATCGGACTCAGACTCCCAAGTAGCTGCCTCAACAGGCTGACCTCTCCACTGAACACGAACCGAAGGATAACTCTACGATCTCAACTGACGAACCTGCCGAGCTAATATGGCTACCAGCTCCTCCTCATAAGTCAAATCCTTGTCCAACTGGACATCGCTGAAGTCAAGTACATGAAAGGGATCGGCAATATACCTCAGAAGGATAGATACATGAAACACCGGGTGCACGACTGATAAACTGGGTGGCAAAGCAAGTGTGTAGGCCACCTCTCCCATCTTGCCCAGAATCTCAAATGGACCAATGAACCTAGGGCTCAACTTTCCCTTCTTTCTGAACCTCATCACGCCCTTCATGGGCGACACTCGAAGAAATACCCCGTATCCTATCATGAATGCCAAATCACAAACTCTGTGATCCGCATAACTCTTTTGCCTGGACTGAGCTGTGCGAAGTCTATCCTGAATGATCTTCACCTTGTCCAAGGCATCCTGGACTAACTCTGAACCGAACAATCTAGCCTCTCCTGGCTCGAACCACCCGACTGGCGACTGATGCCGCCTACCATACAACACCTCATATGGAGCCATATGAATGCTCGACTGATAGCTGTTGTTGTAGGCAAACTCAGATAAAGGCAAAAACTGATCCCATGAACCTCCAAAGTCAGTGACACATGCCCGCAACATATCCTCCAAAATCTGAATAGTACGCTCGGACTGTCCGTCCGTCTGAGGATGAAATGATGTGCTCAAATCAACTCGTGTGCCCAACTCATGTTGAAACACTCTCCAGAAAGGGGAGGTAAACTGAGTACCTCGGTCAGATATAATGGACACGGGCACACCATGCAAGTGAATAATCTCCCTGATGTAGATCTTTGCTAACTTCTCTGAAGAATATGAAACTGATACAGGAATGAAGTGTGCTGAGTTGGTCAGCCTATCCACAATAACCCACACCACATCAAACATCCTCTGAGTCCGTGGGATCCCAACTACAAAATCCAAGGTGATCCGCTCCCACTTCCACTCGGGAAGCTCAATCTGCTGCATCTAACCACCAGGTCTCTAGTGCTTGTACTTAACCTGCTGACAGTTCAAGCACCGAGCTACATATGCTACAATATCCTTCTTCATCCTCCGCCACCAATAATGCTGCTGTAAGTCCTGGTACATCTTTGCGGCACCCGGATGAATGGAATACCGAGAACTATGGGCCTCCTGCAATATCAACTCACGAATGCCATCAACATCAGGTATACAAATCCGACACTGCATTCTCAAGACTCCCTCATCATCCACTGTGACCTGCTTGGCATCTCTGTGTCGGACCGTATTTCTCAGAACACATAAATGATGATCATCATACTGCCTGGCCCGGATACGATCATCATACTGCCTGGCCCGGATACGATCATAGAATGAAGAACGAGCCACAGTATGGGCTAAAACTCTACTAGTCTCACAAACCTCCAATCTCATGAACCGGTTGGCCAAAGCCTGAACATCCAAAGCAAGTGGTCGCTCTCCGACTGGTATATAAGCAAGACTACCCATGCTGTCTGATTTCCGGCTCAAAGCATCGGCCACCACATTGGCCTTCCCCGGATGATATAAGATGGTAATGTCATAATCCTTCAACAGCTCCAACCATCTCCTCTGCCTCATATTCAAATCTTTCTGCTTGAACATATACTGCAAACTCTTATGATCCGTCAACAACTCACATGGCACCCCATACAGGTAATGTCTCCAAATCTTCAATGCATGAACAATAGCTGCTAACTCTAAATCATGAACTGGATAGTTCTTCTCATGAACCTTCAACTGACAAGAAGCATAGGCTTTAACCTTGCCACCCTGTATCAACACTGCACCAAGTCCCACCCATGAAGCATCACAATACACGGTATATGGTCCTGAACCTGTGGGCAAAACTAACACCGGTGCCGTGGTCAAAGCTGTCTTGAGCTTCTGAAAGCTCGCCTCACACTCATCTGACCACCTGAACGGGGAATCCCTCTGAGTCAACCTGGTCATTGGGGCTGCAATAGATGAAAAGGCCTCCACAAACCGGCGATAATAACCTGCTAAGCCCAAGAAACTCTGGATCTCTATAGCTGAGGTGGGTCTAGGCCAATCTCTGAATGCTGAGTTCTTCTTGAGATCCACATGAATACCCTTCTAATGATACCACATGGCCTAGAAACACAACCGAACTCAACCAGAACTCACACTTGGAAAATTTGGCATACAAGTGGCTGTCCCTCAAAGTCTGGAGGACGACTCGAAGGTGCTGCTCATGCTCCTCACGGCTACGGGAGTAAATCAAAATATCATCAATGAAAACAATCACAAATGAGTCCAAATAGGGCCTGAACACTCGGTTCATCAACTCCATAAAAGCAGTAGGGGCATTTGTCAACCCAAATGACATCACCAAGAACTCATAATGCCCATACCCAGTGCGAAAGGTTGTCTTAGGGACCTCAGACGCCCTAATCCTCAGCTGATGGTACCCAGATCTCAAGTCAATCTTGGAAAACACTGAAGCACCCTGAAGCTGGTCAATAAATCATCAATCCTCGGCAAAGGATACTTATTCTTAATAGTAACCTTGTTCAATTGCCGGTAGTCAATACACATCCTCATTGAGCCATCTTTCTTCTTAACAAACAACACTGGGGCACCCCAAGGAGAAACACTAGGCCTGATGAAGCCTTTATCAAGCAGGTCCTGCAACTGATCCTTCAACTTTGGCGGAGCCATACGATATGGCGAAGTAGAAATGGGTTGAGTGCCCGGAACCAACTCAATACAAAAGTCAATATCTCTGTCGGGTGGCATACCCGGCAGGTCAGTACGGAATACCTCTGGGAACTCACGAACCACGGGCACAGACTCCATAGAAGGAACCTCGGCACTAGAATCATGAACATAGGCCAAACAAGCCAAACAACCCTTCTCGACCATACGCTGAGCCTTCATATACGAAATAACTCTACCGGAAGAATGACTAGGAGTCCCTCTCCACTCCAATCGAGGTACTCCCGGTAAGGCCAAGGTCACTGTCTTGGCATGAAAGTCCAGAATAGCATGATAGGGAGATAACCAATCCATCCCCAATATAACATCAAAGTCAACCATATCAAGAAGCAAAAGGTCTACCTGAGTCTCCAGACCACCAATAACCACTAATCATGAACGGTAGAATCGATCTACAAAAATAGAATCACCCACCGGTGTAGATACATATACAGGAGCACTCAAGGAATTGCGGGGCATGATCAGACAAGGAGCAAAATATGAAGACACATAGGAGAATGTAGACCCCGGATCAAATAAAATCGAAGCATCTCTATTGCAAACTGAAACCATACCTGTAATGACTGCATCGGAGGCCTCAGCCTCAAGCCTGGCAAGAATAGCATAGCATCGAGGTGGAGCCCCTCCAACCTAAACATCTCTAGGTCTACCTACTACGGGCTGACCTCTACCTCTCATAGCTTTTCCTCCACCTCTAACTGACTGGCCTCCACCTCTAGCACCTCGACCTCCACCCCTAACTGGCTGAGGGGGTGGGAGTGTTCCTGGTGCAGGAATCATAACACGGAAACCCAGATGCTGATAACTACCGGAAGCTCGGGGGCAATATCTAGCAATGTGCCCTGGATCACCACAAGAGTAACAAGCCCTCTGCTGCTGAGACTGTTGGCCCTAAAACTGTCCCTGTCGACCAAAATAACCATCCTGAAAGCTCTGAAGCGGCGGTGCACTGATAGGAGCTGGTGGTGCACTACGGGATACCTGGAGTGCTCACTGGAATGATCTAAGAGGATGACCTCTTCCAAGATAATCTCTGCCTCCAGATGAGGCACCACTGAATCGGCCGAAATGAGGAGGTCTCTTATCAGACCCCTGACCACTGCTCGGTGATAAGACCATCTCAATACACCTGGCTACATCGACCGCCTCCTGAAATAAGATATCAGTACGTGTCTCCCCGGCCATATGAAGTCTAATAGGCTGAGCTAGACCCTCAATAAAACTCCTCACCCTCTCACGATCGGTGGGGAGTATCATGATAGCATGTCGGGCTAGAGTAATGAACCTGGTCTCATACTGTGTAACAGTCATATATCCCTGCTGGAGGCGCTCAAACTGCCTCCGAAGACCCTCCATCTGAGTAACTGGTAGAAACTTCCCCAAGAATAACTCAGATAACTGAGCCCAAGTCAAAGGCGAAGAACCAGCTGGTCTGGTCAAGCAGTAGCCTCTCCACCAAGTCTTGGCGGTACCAGAAATACGGAATGTAGCAAAATCAACTCCATTGGACTCCACGATGCCCATGTTCCGAAGAACCTCATAGCAATTGTCCAAGAAATCCTGGGGATCCTCTGATGGTGCACCGGTAAATGTAGTAGGAAATAGCTTGGTGAACTGATCCAATCTCCACAAAGCATCGGCAGACATGGTTGCCTCCTCAACTGTCTGTGCCACAAAACCCGGTTGAGCTGCTCCAGCTGCCTGAGGTGCTAGAGTCTCAAACTGAGGAGCTAGCTGCTCTAGTGTGCGGGTAGCAGGAGACTGGGTCCCTCCCCTATCCCGAGAGACGGCTGGTGCAGTAGGAAGAAGACCAGCCTGAGCCACGCTCTCCATAAGGCCCATTAACCGGACCAGAGCGTCCTGAAGAACCGGGGTGGCAATGAACCCCTCTGGGACTTGAGCTGGTCTGACTGGAACTGCCTGAGCAGGAAACTCACCGGAAAATTCTACCTGTGGGTCCTCTACTGGGGTTGCTACTCTATGTTGAGCCCTGGCTCTACCCCGGCCTCTAGCACGGCCTCATCCTCGGCCTCTCGTAGGAGCTGCAACAGGAGGATCGGGCCGCTGATCGGTAGATGAGGAAGCACACATTCTCGCCATCTGCGAGAGAATAGAATAGAAAGTAATTTAGCATTTAGAATTCAAACCGCACGACAGAGAAGAAGAAATGTGAAGGCATTCATACCTTTGCAGCCTCTGAGGGATAAGTACATACGTCTCTGTACCGATCTCTCAGACTTTACCAAGTTTGTCCATGAATTTGTGAGACCTAAACAACCTAGTGCTCTGATACCAACTGTCACGACCCGAAATCCCACCGTCGGGACCGTGATGGCATCTAATGTTGAACCCGCTAGACAAGCCAACGTTCTGATTAACATGCTTATTTCCTTATTATTAGGCATTTAAAGAAAAACGATAAGTGATAACAAGCATAAATAACAATGCGAAAGCTATGAAATATAACGTCTTCAAGTATCTGATGCTACAAATCCTTACTAACACCCCAGAACTGACACCACAAATCCACGGACTGTCTAAGAATACTAAAAACAAAGTCTGAATAAACAGTTTAACTGTCTCAGAAATACAGGAGAAGACAGAAAGAAAAAGAAATGAGATAGGAGGTGTTGCCAAGGCCTGCGGACACCTGCAGGACTACCTCAGTGTCGCCTGTAGACTGAAGGATACTCCCTCGATCACTGTCCACCGGGTCCGGTACCGCAATCTGCACAACATAAAGAAGTGTAGGTGTAACATCAGTACAACCGACCCCATGTACTGAGTAATTTTCGAGCCTAACCTCGGCGAAGTAGTGACGAGCCTAGGACACGACAAATAATAAACACATGTGCAGTTCAATAATACATACAGAAATAACGGCAGAAGTAAACAGTTAAGTACAAATATGGGGAAAACATGTTGGGGTACAAAGGGGAAAAACACTTATTGAATAACAGAACATGGCAATCGTCTAATATCAAAAGAACAACCGAGAACAATCAAGTGCACGACATCACCCTTCGTTCTTTACTCTCGTTCTCACAAAAACAAGTGAACGACATCACCCTTCGTGCTTTTACCTCACAATATCATGGCATGGCATTATCCTTCGTGCATTATCTCTCATAACATGGCACGGCATCACCCTTCGTGCTTTTAAAATCAAATTATCGGCACGACATTATCCTTCGTGCTTTACACTCTCATCCTCACAATGCAATAAATAAATACACGGCATCACCCTTCGTGCTTTACACTCTTCCTCACCCAAACAATAAACAGAACAACGATTTGGCAAGAAAGGACCACAATACAAACCATAATTTTACAACATCCCAGCAAGGGAACAATAACAGAAATATCACCGTCCCGGCAAGGGACACAACTATAACCAATCTCACTGAATGTACAACATAACCAAGTAATCCTCAACCGAACAACTAATCAACAGTGTTCACAACCAAGTATTTCCAACAATTTTATAATCTCCAAAACGAAATTCATAACACAGAGGATATCGAAGAAAAACACATATACCATAAGATATGACCCACGGGCATGCTTGACAACAAGGTATGTACTCGTCACCTCACATATACATTAAACATGATAATAACACATAGCACATATGACTCAACACCTATTCCCTCAAGCTAAGGTTAGGCCAAACACTTACCTCGACTCCAAGAATCCAAATCAAGCCTCTAGCACCGCTTTCCTTTCGAACCCGACTCCAAATCAATAGTATCTAGACATAATTAACTCAATAACATCAATAAATGCTTAACAATTCAGTTCCAATGCTTAAATATAGAATTCCCAACTTTTTTTCCAAAATTCCAAAAATCGACCCCGGGCCCGCTTGGTCAATACACGAGGTTCGGACCAAAACCCAATCACCCATTCCCCCACGAGCCCGAACATATAATATTTTTTAAAATCCGACCCCAAAACGAAGTCAAATTCTCAAATAATAAAAAAACTCTAACTCTACCCAAGTCCCCAATTTTCTACCATTAAAAACCTAGAATTCTTGATAAAAGTTGATGAAAATCATTAGGAAGTTGAAAGAAACTAGTTAGGGGTTACTTACCTATGATTTGGGAAGAAACT
Source organism: Nicotiana knightiana (assembly GCA_005239525.1). NCBI lineage: Eukaryota > Viridiplantae > Streptophyta > Magnoliopsida > Solanales > Solanaceae > Nicotiana > Nicotiana knightiana. Next base: position 84,483 of record ML406257.1, read on the forward strand.
CTCTTGAGAAAATCGCCCTTGGTCTCCTATTTTGGGGAAGAAATGAAGAAGAAATCTGGTGAAACATCTAAATTAAACACTGCCCGACCCTCGCACCTGCGGTGCCTAGGCCGCACCTGCACTTTTGCAGGTGCGGAAAATCCATCGCACCTGCGGAAATGGGCTAAGCCACTGAGGGCCGCACCTGCGGAACCGTTTATGCGAAGAATGTGTCGCACCTGTGGAATTGGGCTGGCTAGGGCTGGACCGCACATGCGGCTGATTATCCGCATCTGCGGTCTCGCACCTGCGGCCCAAGGCTCGCAGGTGCGGGCGCACCAGAACTGGTGCACCAGCAGTGATTTTTCAACTCTAAACACCCCGGAATCCACCCGAAACTCACCCGAGCTCTCGGGGCTCCAAACCAATTATGCACACAACCGCAAAAACATCCTACAAACTTATTCAAGTAACCAAAACACTAAAATAACATCATGAACATCGAATTAAACCTCAAAATCAATGAAATTCCTTTAAACTTCCAAAACTTCTAAATTTTTCATTTTCGATCCGAATCACGTCAAACTAAGTCCGTTTCCCACCAAATTTCACAGATAACACATATAAGACCTATTGAACCTGTTCCGGGCTCCGGNATGTTTCCCACCAAATTTCACAGATAACACATATATGGCATATTGAACCTGTTCTGGGCTACGGAACCATAATATGGGCCCGGTATCATAGGTTTCACATCAAATCTCATTTTTTTAAAAAGCCTTTATATTTTTCAGAAAACAATTTTCTACAAAAATTCCTTTCTCGGACTTGGCACCTCGGAATTCGATTCCGGGCATACGCCCAAGTCCCATATTTTCCTACNTTTATGCGAAGAATGTGTCGCACCTGTGGAATTGGGCTGGCTAGGGCTGGACCGCACATGCGGCTGATTATCCGCATCTGCGGTCTCGCACCTGCGGCCCAAGGCTCGCAGGTGCGGGCGCACCAGAACTGGTGCACCAGCAGTGATTTTTCAACTCTAAACACCCCGGAATCCACCCGAAACTCACCCGAGCTCTCGGGGCTCCAAACCAATTATGCACACAACCGCAAAAACATCCTACAAACTTATTCAAGTAACCAAAACACTAAAATAACATCATGAACATCGAATTAAACCTCAAAATCCATGAAATTCCTTTAAACTTCCAAAACTTCTAAATTTTTCATTTTCGATCCGAATCACGTCAAACTAAGTATGTTTCCCACCAAATTTCACAGATAACACATATATGGCATATTGAACCTGTTCTGGGCTACGGAACCATAATATGGGCCCGGTATCATAGGTTTCACATCAAATCTCATTTTTTTAAAAAGCCTTTATATTTTTCAGAAAACAATTTTCTACAAAAATTCCTTTCTCGGACTTGGCACCTCGGAATTCGATTCCGGGCATACGCCCAAGTCCCATATTTTCCTACGGACCCTCGGGGACTGTCAAATCACGGGTCCGGGTTAGTTTACCAAAAATAGTCAACTTTACTCAAATAATTAATACAAAATCATCATTTTATCAATTTTCCACTTAACGGCTTCTCGGCTACACGCCCCGGTTGCGTACGCACATAGGGGTGAGATAAAAGGAGGCTTTCACGGCCTCGTAACACAAATTTAGCTAAAATTACACGGGATGACCTTTTGGTTCATCACACAAATCATTCGTTAATACAACTTCTGAGTAGAGAGATATTAACAGTTTCGTACAATGGTGCACATTGCTACGGGAGCAGTGTGCTTAGTCAATTTTAGTTAAAAAATTTTTTTTATTTAAGTCGATTTAAAACAGAACCCTTGCATTTTATCCTCTCCAAAACAAAATCTAAAACCTGGGAATTCCTCTAAAAACTCCTCTAATCCATCTAGCCAATACAACAATTTAGTCATCCTCAAGATGGAGAACACCATGGTAACTTCGGAATCATGAATTCTTCGGTGTTTCACTTTTGGTAGGAAGGTTTCGCCTTGAAGTAATCTCGAATTTAAAGTAGTTCTGGTCACATAAGGTATGATTTAACTTCCTCTTTGATCTTTGTAAACTTCTATCATAAGAATTCCTAGAAATAGTTGAAACCTCTACAGAAATGTTCTTGATTTTTCAAAGAAATCTCTCTTAATATGACTTGATTGTTGGGGCTGTTCTATATGGTTTCATTGTGTTGTTTGGATCTGTGAAGACATGGATAGAATCGTGTCGACGAGGAGATTAGTAAGGTAAAATTTGGTAGTGTGTTGCGGGAAAATTAAACTACAAAAGAGTCTACAAATTCATGCCCGCAAGTTGTTCGCTTAAATATCTAAATGAAGAATTATATAAGATATGAGCTTGAATTTGATATTGAATGGTTCGTATTATGTAGTAAATCATTCCTAAGGCTTTCGATGTCTCGAAAACCGTATATAACTCCATCGACAAGGTATGTAGGGCTTTCGCTATACTTTTCGGCATGACTAGAATTCGAATAAACGTTTATTGAATTGTTTCGTCGGATTCGAGTTATTTCACCTTCAACTCATAAAGATGCTTAGACCTGATCCTATCTCATAGATTGCTTACTTCAAAGAATATCTATGAATTCTCGGTTTTCCCTTGTTCCTTGCTTAAAAAGAACTAGAGCCTTTTTACTCGTTCTCCTTTCGACGTTCATATAAATCATGAATAATGGTCGCTGAAAAGTAACACTTACTTCAAAGGTACTCATAATACATAACTCTCATGTTCTTAGTACTTGTTGGCTCGTATTTGAAAATTTAATACTTTAGCGACAACCATTATAGTTGGGAAATAATGATGATAGGCCACTTCGACTCTTCTTAGAGTACGTATTTTAAGGTTAGTTTTGCATTGCACTTATATATGTATGTATTTACATTACCGAGCCACACTATAGTCGGTCAGGTATGACACCTATTGTGTAATCACTGATCAGTTAGGATTACCGAGATTCACGTGGCCAGGTACGATTCTATCGAGCCTTTATTATGGCCGGGTATGTTATAGATATTATATCCCCACAGAGGGATTTATTATTATATAAATTGATATATTATAAGTAGTGATAGTGAGCGATGATTCCACGAGCATACATTTATATTCACATTGCATTTTAGTTTCCTATCGAGGCTAATTTCAGAATTCAGGTTGTCTCTATATCTCTTCTCTTGTTAATTACATTTTTCATGTTACACTTGTCGCCCTACATATTCAGTACATATTTCGTACTGACGCCTTTTTATGCGCTGTGTTCATGCCCACAGGTTCAGATAGACAGGCGGCGTGCCTCCTCAGTAGGACCCCCGGGATCAGCGTTGTGTGTCGCACTCCACTTCTTCGAAGTTTCTGATTTTGAGTCCATAGGTACTACTACAGGTGTATATGTGTAGTTTTGGGTATGTCGGGGGCCTTGTACCGACCTGTTGAGATTGTCTTACACTCTTAGAGGCTTGCAGACTAGCGGTCATTGCATATATGTTTTTTTGTATGGCTCTATCGGCCTTCTAGATAGCTGTTATACTGTTGTTGCAGCCTTATTGGCCTATGTTTTATATATATATATATATATATATATATATATATATATATATATATATATATATATATATATATATA